>CANUEX010161336.1:0-44231 GCA_948099535.1 Jatropha multifida | reverse complement strand
ATGTTAACTCTGATTAATTTATGAATAATGTCATAATATGGGCTTACTATTCCCTTAGTCAAATGATAATAGAAATGGATTTTAATAGTTTAGGCTTACTACGGGCCTCGGGGGCCTTAAGCTTACCTAGGTCCTAGTGCCCGTCCGGCCCACGGTTTTGGGTCATGACAGTTTTCTACCTTGACAATCGCCCAAGCAATAGGGTACTATTGGTCATTAGCATCCCTTCCTATAAGGCACATTCACCCTAAGAGTTTTCATTGCATTTTCAATCATATTTTTCAACTTAGTTTTTGGATTCATCCTAAGAATCTCTCTAAAATGACCTACTAGAAATTTAGTTGTAACAGTCTTATTCAAATACACTCTAAAATATTTTTGCCATGAGTATATGTTCTTACAATTAAATCTTATGAATTACCATCTTTAGAGGCAAATAATTGCTAAGGACATCCTTTAAAAGTGCAACTTGCCCTTATCCTATTTGCCTCATTCCTACCAAAATCCACCTCTACTCCTTTAATAACAGCATATTCAGTACATGCCTCCTTAAATTTAGTAGTGTTCTTAAACACCATTCCAACAACAAAAGCAGGAAAATGACTGATCGGTCATATTTTCATAGTATTTTTAGCTTAATTTTTATTAGTAATTTTAGTATTTTTAATTAATTTGATTAGCTTTTATTTAGATTTATTTATATTTTTAATTAAGTTTTCTTGATTCTTGATTAGCTTGATTTGAAGAGTTTTTAGTAGGAAAATAGCCAAATTCACATCAGAGAAGGTTGGAGCTGAAAATTCAAATGGACCAAATTTCACTAATTAGCCCATGTAGATTTGAAGCCTAGGCGTAGCCTGTGCATGAATATGCGTGAGCATAATAAAAAGAGTCCACCTTAGCATTACTCGAGCTCAATCTATTGGTTGAAGACTCTTATTTAGGAAGGAATTCGACTCAAAATTATTTTCCTACTCAGATAATATTTCCTTCTAATTAGGCCAGCTATTTTCCTACTCGAATTCGAAGACACCCTATGAAGTCTATATAAAGAGAGAGCACCAGATTAATCTTGGCATCAAATCTTAAATCTTAGATTTTTATTCTACTCTTTTCTTAGTTTTTCTTTATTTTAAGATTTCGAGCATTCAAGTTGTGTAAATAATTAATAAAGTTGTCTACGCTATTCATTGACTAGTTTTTATCTCTAAACTCTTAATCTTGTTTTTATTCTTCATTATTCATATGGAATTATTTTCAAGTTTAATTGAGTTTTATTTAATTACTATGTCGAACTAAACTCTCATATTAGGGATTTGATGTAACTTAACTTCTATTCCAATTTATGATATTAGATTTGTTTTTCCTTGTTTAAGATATAATTTATTATTGAACTTAATGCTTTCAGGCAGAGTTTCTTGCTTGGATTGATTTATTTCATTAATCACTATAGGAAGAAGGGTTTTTGATAAAAAAGGTAATAAATTACATGAGAATAATAACTTAATAAGGAAGCTATATGGTTCGACTCATGGGGGATTTTCATAATTTAAACGACCTTAGGTTATGAATTCTTAAACAAACCATAAAACTTAATGATTTAATTCATGTTTGATTGCACTATTGGGAGATAGGTAATTATACGGGATTAAAATAGCTAACAATACATCAAGAGAGCTTGTTAGTGATTTTAGAGTTGTTTTCCCTACTTGAACAATTAAAATTGATTAATAAACTAATAAAATAAATTGGACAGAGTTAACTGAAGTAAAAACCTTTAGTAGCTTTGTAAACCTTAATTTCTTTTTATGAATTATTCTTGCCTGAATTCTTTTCCATTGTTTTATTTTATTTTTATTTTTATAACTATTCTTCTTTTCATTATTTAAATGATAGTAGGTTAACATAATTTTGATAAGTAGTATACAATCTTCATGGGATGATACTCTACTCACTCTTTATTACTTGTTGCGATTTTGTATACTTATGAAAAGCGTTGTTAAGTTTTTGGCGCCGTTGCTGGGGATTGGCATTACCAATATCAATACTAATTACCCTACTATTAATTTAGACAATTATTTTTTTATTACTTTAATTTTCTTTTTCAAGGACCTATCAGGTGTTTATGCAAAGACGATCTCATAACGTTGAACCTTTAACTTTTGATCCTGAAATTGAAAGAGCTTGTCAAAGGAATAACAAGGCAAAAAGAAATCAAGAGCGTGAGTTAGGAAGACAAATAAACATGGCTGGATTAGAGAAGATTTAGTAGAATAGGAGGAGCATGAAGTATTGCAGCATCAATTGGAGCAAAACCGAAGGCCTCCTATTCGCACCTTGCATGATTACACAATTCCTCCTCTTAATGGAACCCCCTCGAGTATCACCAGTCCTAGGGTAGAAGCTAACAACTTTGAAATAAAACCTGCAATTATCCAAATGCTTTCTACCTCAATCCAATATGGAGGTTTACCTAATGAGGATCCCAATGCCCATATCACAAACTTCTTAGAGATTTGCGATACCTTTAAACAAAATGGAGTTTCTGAGGATGCCATTAAATTGAGATTGTTCCCTTTTAATTTGAGAGATAAAGCACGTGCTTGGTTATAATCATGCCCTGCAGGAAGTTTCACTACATGTGAGGAATTAGCTCGAAATTTTTTGGCAAAATTCTTTCCATCTTCAAAGACCACCAAGCTAGCAATGAGATAATAACCTTCACCCACCATGATCAAGGAGCATGTATGAATCTTGGGAGAGATACAAGGATCTATTGAGGAAGTGCCCACATCATGCTCTACCTAAGTGGTTACAGGTACAAACTTTTTATAATCCATTATCTCATAACATTAAAATTACTTTAGATGCAGCTGCTGGAGGATCTTTTGAAATAAAGGGGACTGATGAGGCTTATGACTTGATAGAAAAGATGGTGAGCAATAGCTATTATCAAAATACCTTGGAAAGGAAAAGGAATGCAGGTGTAACATCCTCAAATTGTTAGTTCCTATTATTCTAGTTTTTTTTAATAAATTGGGCTATCCGAATTGAAAAAAAATCTATAATAATGATAAATACTATATATAGAGGACATTAATATTTATTAAATTGTAATAATAGGTATTGCAAATCAATTTGAAAGTTTAAAGGAATTAAGAAAATTTTATTGAATGCTGGAGTAATTACCAATAATTGATAATTATTGGTATAATGAATATTGATATGTAGTTGCATCTAGAAATAAATATATGATTATGAAGAAAATTATATTGAAAGGGAAATATTTTATTATTATCAAACCGGTTGAAAAACCTATGAATCAATGAAAAATCTAAGCAAATTGCCAAGTTGGACCAAACTGATTTGAATCGAACCAAACCATCTAGAAAATAGTTATTTTCTTTATTTATTTCTTCGTTTCTTCAATCATCAATGCAGCTCTTCATCTTCTTCTTCTTCATAGTTGACCAAAAAAAGGAGGTGGAAATTCATAGAATTTTTCAAGTGATTCGTAAGGTCACTTCCTTTTTCTTTTCTATGGTTTTGGTTTTGATTTCCATGAACTATTCTATGAGATGATTGCCTATTGTTGCTGACTTGGTGGAGATAACAAAATTATAAGTATTTTTGAGGTGATTAAAGGTGGTTAAGCATGAATTTGAGGTCAAGTTTGCATAATCAACTAACTTCGATGGCTTTAGAAATTTGATTGATAATCTGTGGATTAAGTATACTAATATATGTAAGGTAATTATGCTATTTAAGTTTTAGAAGAGTTCTTATGCATGAATTAGTATTGAAACTAAGTTGAGAATGCTTAAGAAGGTAAAGAATTACTTGGGTTTATCAAGTTGAGCTTCTTGAAAATTCATTCATAAAGAATGAATTATTTAAATTAGTAAATGAATTTCAAAAATTATAAAATTTTTCAAAAAACTATGTTAAAATTCTGGGTAAGTCATGGTAAAAGGGTTAATGCAAGGAATGAAGGGAAAGTGAGATTATAATTATATGAACACACGCTACTTAATGAGAATCTGCTTGAAGTTTAGCCTCTATAATTGACCTATTTGACTAGGCAAATGAACTTTAAAATTCACAAAATTTTATCTAGGAATAACCTAAGATGTGAGAAAAATTTTGTAAAAATTTCAGGACAAGTGGATTTAAGAAAATGGAGATATTAATTAAAGAATACAAACTACTCAGAATTAGAAAAACTGGAATTCTGCTTCTGTAATTAGGTCATTTGACCCAGTAAATAAGTTTTACAAAACTATGAAATTTTACAGGGTAGTACTCTAAGATGTTGGAATCATGCTATAAAAATTTTATTGTAAAATAAAAAATAGAAGTCTAGATATAATCAATGGAATGCAAGTTACTCAAATGCTGAAATTCAGCATTACATGAACATTTAATGAATTAAGAATGCCATTTAATTCTATAATTTAAGTTGTTATTTTTATGCATATAAGATGAGATTAAGCATTGAATATGAAGTGTTTTATACTTAAACAAAGGTTATATAACACCTAGACAAGCATAGTAAAAATGAAAGAAAAGCATGAATACTGCATTTCAATGCTTAATTTGTATTTCTATTTTAGTATGTGTAGCCTAAAGTGTAGTAAATTAATGTTAGTGTAAATTTCATGTTATAGTTGTTGAAAGGAGAGGATTGGAAGATAAATCCGCATTTAGAGGAGAGAGGATAGGGGAACCTTCCAATTCAGGTTAGTGCAATATTATTATTTTTACTACGTTAAAATCAAATTATATTTGATTTCATAAAATTATTTATTGAAAAAATGGAAATATTAGAATGAAAGTTTTATGGATTTTGAAAAGAAAGAATTATATGTTGATACCTTACGATTTTAATAATTTTAAAGTTATATTGAAAGTTGTTTATATGAAGAAGAAAGGTGTTGGCCAATTATTATTTTTAGTATGAGAGGTGGCCATGATTGAATATTTTTAGAAGTGTTTGTGAAATGAAATGTTGCCCAGTATGATTTTGATATTTTTATATGAATGAAATGATTTATGGTCTCACAGCAACTGATAGACTTGGTTATTGCACTGCCGATATCACTTTATTTATTGAAGTTGATATTGTGATTGATATTGTTCCCTCTTAAGTGAGGTTGAAATTGTTCCCTCTTCATGAGCTTGAGATTGTTCCCTCTTCATTGAGGTTGAGATTGTTCCCTCTTCATTGAGGCTAAAATTGTTCCTTCTTCTGTTGGTATCTATATCACAGATTGATGTTGAGATAGCTTTGTCTAGATGTGCACATTAGACACTGATGGCCCTTCGAATCGAGTCTATCTAGATTACTGAGACTAAATTAGATACTGTCAAGTTTCTTCAATTGATGTTTTTTTGAAACTGTATTGATGTTATTTTGTTTAATTCAACACAGGGCAACTATTGAATTTTAAATTTTGAATTTTAAGTAAGTAATTTCTATTGTTACTGTTAAAGTGTTTATTTTGAAAACTCTATATTGGGCTTTAAAGTTGAGTATATGAAAAGTGTTTTTGTAAGAAATTTCAATTACAATTATTGTTAATATTGAAAAGTTATGGATTTTCATATCAATTTATAAAATAGCACCACTAAGCAATTTGCTTAGCAATAGTGTTATTTGTACTATCGTAGGAAAAGGAAAAGAGAAAGCAGGAGAGTGAGTTATGCTTATTATGGGATTTCTTTAGAAGTCTAAGTATGTTTGGGTTCTTTTTGGAATATATGTATGACGTATTAAATATTAACAGAACAGCTTTGCATATTTGAGCAGACATATATAAATTATGAGTGTGTAAATTTAATAGTTTTTATTCTGTAAAAGTACTTAAATTGTACTATGTATCTAATTTTTGTAAAAGATCTCAGTATGTAATTAAATCATTCATAGGGCTTATAGGTTATGGAACCAGTTTATGTTTTTATTGATGTAACCGATGATTTAAAAAATTATATTGACTTAACCATTTTATTAAGTTTTATAGAAGTTACTTTTTGTATGTTTAATTACTCACCATTAAGGCATTTTCTTTACAACATATTTTAAAAGAGAAGAAGATTTTAAGACTTATTTTACTAACTACATATATTTGTTATTACAAGTAATAAATGGGAAAATGAAAAAAATTTAAGTCCCTTATAGTATACTTAGTAAGTATTTTTAGTTCAATAAATGCTTATTAGGTATGTTACATGCAACATGTCATGTCTTACAATGGGGTTGGGTGTGACAACAGGAGTCTACAAGGTTGATGGCATAACCGCGCTTAATGCCAAGGTGGACAATATGGTAAAAAAGTTGGATTTATTGACAACTAACTTTGTTAATTCTATTGTGCAAGCATGTGACAGGTGTAATGGTCAATATGGACTTGGGGAATACATGTTGGATACTTTAAACCCTCAAACTTTGGAGCAAGTTAACTACGTGATAAATCAAGAAAGGAAGAATTCCCCATATTCTAACTCTTATGATAACAGGTTGAGAAATCACCCTAATCTTTCTTATGGGAATCCAAACAACGCCTTGAATGCACCACCAGGTTTTCCTCCCTAAGAGAAGAAGGTTCATGATGATCTCCTTACTGCTTTTTCAAAATCCCACATGGAATTCATTAATGAAACTCGAGAAAATCACAAAATCCAATATGCTGCAATAAGGAACTTGGAAATCCAATTTGGTCAGTTCGTAAGCATGATGGCCTCAAGACCTCAAGGCACGTTACCTAGTAATACTTAGAAAATCCTAAAGAACAGGTATAGGCTATAACTTTGAGGAGTGGAAAAGAATTGGAGGATCCACCCAAGGAGGAGGAAGGAAAGAAAGAGAAGAAGGAAATTCCCATCATTGATCTTGAAGAAAAAGAGGAGGTAAAACCCTATGTCCCACCTGTTCCTTTTCCTCAAAGACTCAAGCAATCAAAGGATGATAAAATCTTCCTTAAATTTCTTGATGTATTCAAAAAGTTTCAAATAAATATTCATTTTACCGAAGTCCTTGCTCAAATGCCCAGTTATGCAAAATTTTGGAAGATCTTGAGCAAGAAAAGGAAGATCGAAGATCAGGAAACGGTAATGTTAATGGAGGAGTGTAGTGCAATCATTCAAAATAAATTTCCTCCTAAGTTAAAATATCTAGGAAGTTTTTCTATCCCTTATAATATTGGAAATCTTGATTTTGATAAAGCTTTAGTTAATTTAGGTGCAAGTATTAATCTTATGTCTTATGAGGTTTTTAATGATTCTAGGGATGGTAGAACTAAAGCAAAGCCAACAAGGATGTCTCTACAATTGGTGGATCGCTCGATCAAATACCCAAAAGGAATTGTGGAAGACGTGCTCATCAAGGTAGGTAACTTTATCTTTCCTATTGATTTTGTTATACTTGACATTGATGAAGATAAAGAATGATCCCTCATCCTTGGAAGACCTTTCCTTGCAACTGCAAGAGCCTTGATTAATGTTCATGAAGGTAAGCTAACTTTAAGGGTAGGTCAAGAGGAAATTGTTTTTTATGTTCTTAAATCTTGCAAACTTCCCATGGATTATGTTGATTGTTTTAGAATTGATCTTGTTGATGATTATGTGGAAGACACCTTGCATGCTAAAGATAGATTAATCATTGATAAAGGTGACATTAACACTAATGTCCAAAGTATCAAAAGTGAGGAAGAGAGCAACTCACCAAAGCAAGAACTGAAACAACTTTCTCCTCATCTTAAATATGCTTTCTTAGGTGATAATGATTCTTTTCCTGTAATTATTTCCTTGCACTTATCAATTGATCAAGAGAAAAGGTTGTTGTAGGTTTTAAGAAAGCTAAAAAGGCTTTGGGATGGTCTATTGCAGATTTGAAAGGAATTAATCTAAGTGTATGCATGCACAAAATTTTGATGGAGGAAGATTACAAGCCTACAATTGAGCACCAAAGGAGACTAAATCCAAATGTTAAGGAAGTAGTAAAAGCAGAAATCATTAAGCTCTTAGATGTCAGAATTATATATCTGATCTCGGATAGCAGTTGGGTAAGCCCTGTGCAAGTTTTTTCCAAGAAAGGAGGTATGACAGTTATTTCTAATAATAATAATGAGTTAATTCCCACTAAAACTGTCACAGGTTGGTGTGTGTGTGTATTGATTATCATAAGTTGAACAAAGCAACATGCAAAGACCACTTCCCTTTACCTTTTATTAATCAAATGCTTGAGAGACTTGCAGGTTATCCTTACTATTGTTTTCTAAATGGTTATTCAAGGTATTTTCAAATAACTATAGGGCCCGAGGATCAAGAAAAGACCACTTTCACTTGCCTCTATGGTACTTTCACTTGCCCCTATGGTACTTTTACTTATAGGAGAATGTTTTTCGGGTTGAGTAATGCACCTACAACTTTTCAAAGGTGTATAATGTCCATATTTTCTGACATGGTTGAAAAATGCATCGAGGTTATGGATGATTTTTCTGTGTTTGGTTCTTTTGATTCTTGTCTTCATTACCTTTCTCTAGTAATGCAGCAATGTGTGGACACTAACCTTGTCTTAAACTGGGAAAAATGTCATTTTATGGTTAGTGAAGGTAGTGTGTTAGGGCACAGAATTTCTGAAAAGGGAATCGAGGTGGACAAGGCTAAGATCGATGTAATTAAAAAGCTACCACCTCCAAATTCAGTCAAAGGAGTTAGAAGTTTTCTTGGTCATGCCCGTTTTTATAGGATATTTATCAAGGGCTTCTCAAAAATCGGTAAACCTCTTTATAATTTTTTGGTTAAAGATGTTCCTTTTGATTTTAACGAAAAGTGTTTGAATGCTTTTAACAAGTTGAAAAAGGAATTGATCTCAGCTCCTATAATTGCTACACCAGATTAGAGCCTACCTTTTGAACTTATGTGTGATGCTAGTAATCATTCTATAGGAGTTGTTCTTGGGCAAAGAAAGGAAAAGAAGTTGCATGTCATTTACTATGCTAGTCGTACCTTGAATGATGCGTAACTCAATTATGCCACCACTGAAAAGGAGCTCCTAGCTATTATTTTTGTTTTTGATAAATTTAGAGCATATTTAATTAGAGCTAAAACAATAGTTTATACAGATCATTCAGCTGTTAATATTTGCTAGAAAAGAAAGATGCAAAGCCTAGACAAATTCATTGGGTTCTTTTATAGGAATTTGACTTAGAAATTCATGACAAGAAAGGAACCAAAAATCTTGTAACATATCACTTATCCAGACTTGAGTTGGGGGAAGGAGAACAAGAAGAAGTCCAAATTAATAAAGATTTCCCCTATGAGCATCTTCTTCTCTTAGCAAATATACAAGTTCCATGGTATGCAGACATAGTTAATTACCTTTCTTGCAAGATTACTCCTCCTAATCTTTCTTATCAACAAAAGAAAAAGTTTTTTCATGATGTTAAATTTTATTATTGGGAGGAGCCCTTCTTGTTTAAATATTGTAATGACCAACTCTTTAGAAGATATGTGTCGGAGGAAGAGATGGAAAGTGTTCTTCGATTTTGTCATTCTATAGAATGTAAGGGAGATTAGAGTAAAGGTTAAAATGGTTAGAACAAAAATAAATAAAAGGCATGAATGTAAAATGCTTGAAATGTAAATGATTGGAATTTAAAGAATGAAAAAGTAAATAACAATATAATAAAATAGTATTTCCTTGATTTAGGATAGGATTTGGGTTCAAGAATTTGATGTTCATCACGAGTGATGAACAACTATGCTATCACAACCCATTTCCTATTTTTTATTTCATTACTGGGGGAACAGATGAGTTTTGTTTGCGATCTAAGCTAAATGACTTAGTAATAAACTCAAATGGATCCCAAATCAAAGTTATTTTATTACATTAAAGGATTTGAGGTCTGAAATGAAGACCCGTATGCCACATGTAGTAGCTTGTGGGTCTTACCCTTATCAGAAGCCTAGAAGTAAGTTCATGTTCTATTTGGTTTTCCTTAGTGGCGTGTGCCATACATAATGGCATTGTGCCATTATTTTGTGGCGTACACCACTTCTGACTCAGTCAGCACAACTTGGTTGATCATGGGTTTCTTTGACAACCAATGTAAAAACGGTGTTTTTACTACACCAGAAGATAAAAAAAGGTGAGGAAAATGAAGGGGGATTCTCAGAATTTCCCTAATTTTACTAAAAATACAAAGGTTTTGAAAAAAGAAAACCAAGAACCCAAGAGCTTTAATCCTTGTTTCATATTTCGAGTTTTATTGAATGATTGTGTTTGTGGGCATCTGATCACGAAGTTCAGGGAGTTTTCATCAAAAGAATCTATAAATCTTAAGACTCAAAGTTGGAATCACAAGATTTAACCCTGAATCAAAAAGTAAATGGAGAAAATACAAGAGTTTCTCCTTTTTTGATAAAAAAACTTGCCTTCATCTTTTAAACCCTTGCCCTATTCATAGGCAAATGGGAAGATGATATGGCCTTTTAGGGCTTACATGGCAAGTGTCAGTGGTGGACCCTAAAATTGACATGAGCTCATTTTTGCTAAATCAGTCCTAGGTGAATCCGACGCGCTTCCTATTCGCAGTTTCATTGTGAAACCCCTAGAAATTCAAAAAAAGTAAAAAATGGTCAAACAAGTCATTTTTCTTAAACTCGAACCATCGTTCCAAGAATCAGAGCAATCGGACATACTAATTTCATTTTACACAAAAATAGGTTATCATCACTAAGTCCTTTTGAGGAAAAATTTGAGCATCTACACCTACATTTATTTTTACATACTTATCCATGGTATCGATATATCACATATCTAAAGTTATTAAGTTATTTACCATAGGTGACCTTTATTTTCAGGTCATGGATCGGCCTACTACTTTTATTTTTATTGTTTGTTCATCTCCCACATAGTGTAATGATACCTATTGACGTATCGACCATTGATATTTCTCTTATATGGCTCTCCTAATAGAATCAAAAGCTAGTAGGCATTTCCCCTAAGGACCTTATAACTTAAAAGGGACCCTCCTAATTAGGATATCATTTGCAATTCCCTATATTTAGAACCTAGGTGTAAAAATACTTTCCACACTAGATATTCTTCTTGGAATGATTTCTTTCAAATTTTTTCATTGTAGGCCTTGAAAACCCTTTTCTTTTGCACAACCATTCTACTAAAATCCTGAAGGCATGCTTCATCAAGTTCCTCTAGTTCCATTACTATAGCTTGTGTATAGTCATATGGAGTTAAGCCATTTTGTTTGGCTACTCTTAGTGAAGGAACCATAACCTCCATTAGCAGAATTGCATCATGGACAAAGGTTAATGTAAGAGCACTTATTTGAGTGGCATTCACACTTTGTTTGAAGCTTCTACTTGACCATTCGCTTGGGCATAATAAGGAATTGAGGTAAGGAGCCTAATACCATAGTTCTTTATGAAATTCTTAACTTCATGCACATGAACATGGTCCTTAAGTCTATTGTAATACTCTAGGGAATGCTAAATTTATGGATGTATGCTCTTTGATTAAATTCCACGACATCTCATTACTCAACCTTCTTTAAAGGAACTGTCTCTACCCACTTGGTGAAATAACTTGTAGTTACCAAGATAAAAGAATGACCTTTGGAGAATGTTGGATGTTACTAATGATGTCCATGGCCCAACAGCAGAAGGGCCACAACTTCAAGATAGGTTCTAATTCTTCTACTGTGATCCTTTGAATAGATTTGTATTTCTAACATTGCTAGCACCCTTTATCATAGGTGAAGCAATCCTTCAGGATGGTCAGCCAAAAATAACTGTGTCTCTTGAGAAACCAACTCATTATGAGGCCTTTCTAATGAGCTCAACATACACCTTTGTGAACCTACTTCATAACCTCCACTACCTTTAAGAATCCTAGGCACCTTAGCAATAATCCATCAATGCATTACTAGTAGAGGGCATGCTCTATCAACATATAGTGTAAAGCTTTAATTTTAATATGATAAGGAGTCTTCCTAGATGGGCAGTCAAAATATTTCATCAGAGGTCCTCTCTAATCATCTCCAATATTGAACTTAAGGTAAGTATTAAATTATTCAAGTGGTTTACCTCTTTCCTCAATTAAAGGATGTCTTCTCTTTTTTATGCACATCGTTTTTTCTATTAATTCTCCTTAGATCATCAAAATTGAAGCAATATGAGCTAGTTCATCTGCTTCCCAATTTTCTCCCCTTAGGACATATGTGAATGCTACTTCCTTAAAATCATCTAATAATTAGAAGTTGAAAAGTAAGTTATTAAAGTTGGACTGCACACTTGTATTCCCCAAGTAATTATTTAATAACCAACTAAAAATTACCAATTACATGTATTTTCTCAGCTCCAAGCTTCCTAAGAATCTCTAAGCCAATGATCAAAGCTTTATACTTGGCTTGGTTATTAGTGCATTGAAAATATAAAATAAAGGACATAATAGTCTTCACACCAATTGGAGATGTAATTATGATACCAACCCCGATAAAACTTTTAGTGATGGATCTTTCAAACCTAAGTACCCATGGAGCTTTCTCTACATTGAACATTGGTAGATCTTCTACTTTCAGTCCCTCCAGCTCAACACATGGATGATCGGCAAGGAAATCAACTATAGCACTTCCTTTCATCGCCTTTTATGGAAAATAAATAATGTTGAATTCTGACAGGGCAAGGGACCACATTCTAATCCTACCTATGATGATAGGTCTATAGAGCATGTTCTTTATTAGATATGTTTGAGATACTATATATACCCGAGAGGTAATAAGGTAATACCTCAGCTTAGTACAATTGAAGTACAAAGCCAAGCATAACTTTTCAATAGGTGAGTATCTAATCTCAATTGGAATCAATCTTCTAATCAAATAATAAACTACCTGCTCCTGACCACTTTGATTATTTTGTGCTAGCAAACATCCAATAGAATTAAAAGTGGCAAAAATATAAAGTTTGAGAGGAATACCTTTAATAGGAGGGGCCAATACCTGCAGCTTCGTAAGATACTCTTTTAACTTTTCAAAATTCAGCTCCTCTCCTCCTATTCGAATTCTCTCTCCTGGTGAAGTTTGAGCAAGTCAGTAAATTCTTTGACTTTTCCTTCCAAGTTAGAGATGAATCTTCGAAGGTAATTGACCTTCCCTAAGAACCTCTACAATTCTCTTTTTTTTTGTGGTAGTCTTGCTTCTTGAATTGCATTCACTTTATTTTGATCAACCTCAATCCCTCTCAAGTGGACTAAAAACCTAGAACACATTTCTTACTCGAACTCTAAAAGAACATTTCAATGGGTTGATTTTCAATTGATGTTCTCGCATCCTCTCGAACCCTTTCCTCAAATTCTCTATATGATCTCCTTCCCTTTTAACTTGATCACAGTGTCATCGATTTACACTCAATGAAGTGCCCCAGCATTTCATGAAATGTAGCATTTAGGGCCCTTTGGTACATGGCACCTACATTCTTTAAACCAGAGGGCATGACCGGCCATTCAAAAGTGCCAACAGAACCTGGGAACCTAAAGGCATCTTTGGAACATCTCTAGAGCAATAAGGATCTGATTATAACCTAAAAATCCATCAAGAAAAGATAAAACCTGATTTGTAGCAGCCACGTCCATCAACATATTTGCAGTAGGGATTGCATAAACATCCTTCGGCTTTGCCAGATTTAGATCTCTGAAGTCAATACAGACCTGAAGCTTCCCATTCTTCTTTACCAGGTACAATGTTTGACAACCATTGACTGTATCTGGTAGGACAGATGAATCCTGCTTTAAAGAGCTTTTTTATCTCTTCCTTAACTTGCAAGATTACTTCTTCTAACATTATCCTTGGTGGCTGACAATGCAGCTTAAAGTTAGGCTCAATAGTTAATCTATGCTCCACCAAACTCCTCTTTAAGCGAGGCATCTCATAATAGTCCCATGCAAAGTTATCCTTATACTCGTGAAGGAGAGTTATGACCTTCTACTTTATCTCAGGTTTTAATAGGCTGCTAACATATGTTAATTTTGGATCCCCATGTGTGCCAAGGTTAATTTCTTCTAAGGGATACTAGAATCCTATAAGAATGTCATCCAAATTTGGTGTCGTAGCGCTAAGCTGATGCAACTAGATTTCTTCCCTAAAATCATCTATTGGTTCTTCCTCAAAGATCACCTTAGCCCCATCAACTTCTTGCAACTCTTCTAAAGCTAACCTGTCAAACAATTGCTACAAATAAGCTCTAGAGATAGCATCTACAGCTACTACCGTCTCCTTATTAGAATATATTTCCTTAATCATAGAGCTCTGTCACCTCAAGCTCCCACTTAGGCCTCTTTTACAGTATGATGGCTAATGATGGTATTGAACTAACTTAAAAACATCTTATGAGTTATCAAGAGATTGGATAGTATCCTTTGACACTTTGATAACTATATACTCAGGCTGATTCAAAGCACCACCTTCCTCAGAAAAATCTTCTTCAACTTCCACTACTTCTCCTCGAGTCCACCCCCTTCTAATATAATAGATGGGACTGAAATCCACATCATACAACTGTGCTTCTAGTGCATTTGATTTAGCTTGAAAAGGTTTAGGATCTACCCACACAACTTCCACATCATCACCTTTCTAAAATAACAGAAACTAATGCAAAGAGGATGGCACACACTAGTTGGCATGAATCTAGTCCCTCTCTAGTAACACATTAGAATTAGTAGTGGGCCTAACAACAAAGAAAGCTAATAAAGATGTTTTACTACCAACAGTAATCTCTATTGGTGGTACTCTTATGGTTTTTGACACATCCTTAGTAAAAGTCAACATTGAAATGTTGGTAACTATAAGATCTTCCTCTATCCTCCCAATAGCTAAGAGTGTTTTGAATGGTATTATATTCAACGTCGACCCGTTGTCTACAAAAGCCCTTGAAATGGGTTTCCCATTAATGTATGTAGTTATATATAATGGCCTGATATGTTTAGTCATTCTTTATGCAAGCTTCTCAAGCACTACTCATTTTGGTTCTCCAGGAATGGAACATTGAATAGTCACTCCACTACACATCTTTGGTTTGTCATAAGCTGGTTCCTCTTAAGGTACACATGTCTCTCATGGGAACTTTTAGAACTCTAGTGGCAAGACTATTCCCATAATTGCACAACCAAAAGATAAAGATATACCTTTAAATGAAAAGTCATCTTAAACCTCTTTTTATGTAA
Organism: Jatropha multifida; assembly: GCA_948099535.1. Lineage (NCBI taxonomy): Eukaryota > Viridiplantae > Streptophyta > Magnoliopsida > Malpighiales > Euphorbiaceae > Jatropha > Jatropha multifida. The sequence continues at coordinate 28,996 of CANUEX010161336.1, read as the reverse complement.
AAATTCCTTGGGATTCTATGTCATCATTTGTGGCTTTATGCCTGAACTTATTTTTCTCATTTTTGTAGTAGGAACTAGCTAAAGTTGTCTTCTGCCACTTCTCCAAAACTCTTTTTCTCTACAACCTCCTTTTTTGAGTTCAAGTCAAAGGCTAAGGGAACTTCAGCTATTGCACCACCACCCACTTCTTACTTGATTCAATAGGTGGAGGAATAATAAATCTTGATTGGTTCCCTTGGAAATTTGTCTCATATCCAACCAATTTTGTCTTCCTAAGAAAGCAGTCAATAAATGGACCAGATCCCCTTGGAAACTTCCTAATGTTGTTGTAGCTTATTAGGTGTCTTTAAGAACTTTTGATGAACTTACAACTTCTTCAAGTGATCAATGACACTCTTGAGATCTATTTCCACAGCATTAATGGATGCAATAGGTGGGAAAGGATCATCATCAATCAACATCAACTCTTTGTCAAGGAACCTCAAGACTCCTATGTTAATGCGGTCCCATAGAGCATTCCAAAAACTCTAGCAGCTATCAGTGTTGTGGTTCTAGGGATCATGGTACTTATAATATTATTTTCGCTTTATCTTCTCTTTCATCGACAACTTATGACCAGATGGAAGAGATACAAATTATTCCTTCAGCAAGAAATTAAAGATCTCCTCAGTCTTAGACACATCCAAGGTGAATTGAGTCTCTGAACTGGAGTTCTTTTTCTAAGGCACTGTCTTTGTTGGGGTTGCTAAGTTTGGACACACATAGGAATCTAAGTTCACCAAATTTGCCACAATCATTTCATGGTGAAGCTCCTGATAATAAGTTCCTATTGAGCTTCTATTCCTCTATGATTCTTCTTTCAGTAGCTCTTCATATTCTGTTACCTTAGCCGTTGACTCATAGAAATCTCTAAAATCCATACTTTGGAATTTCTTCCTCAACTTAAAGTCTAAGCCTCTCTAAGCCATCTTGACATTCTCATGTTTAGGTAAGAACACCTTACACTTGTTCCTCAGCTTCTTAAACCTTGCTATAAATGAAATAAGCCATCTCTCCACTTTTTTATTTTAGTTTGGAACTCAACAACACAAACCTCTAGCTCAACTCTAAAGAACTGGGTATGGAAGAGACGCTCCATCTCATACCATGAATGTTGAATACTAGGTGAAAGTTATACCTGTCAAGGGGTTAGGAAACAATGTAACTTATAGTTAGCAAAATTCCCCAAATTGGAGAGTTTGTTAAATTGGATGGTGAATTTTAGCTACACGCTCCAAGGTCGATTGTCCATCTTCTCTAGAAAACAATGTGAAGTCTGAAATTTTGTAGCACTAGGATAAGGATTCTCTCTGTTGATGGTTTTTAAATAAAGCTTCACAAATTATGGGCGGCCAACTTGCTTGAGGCAAGGCCCATATAGCTTCTACACAATGTCCCTTAAAATATCAATTATGACTTAGGGAATTTGAGAAATAAGGTTTCATGTTGCTTGATGAACTGTAGTGACACCAATGTATGTATCCTAGGTAGTTGCGTTAAAGCCAATCCATTTAATTCCTTAGCTTCCTCTTATGCCTATGAACAACTGAGAAGCCTGATAAGACTCAGCCTCATAGACACCTGGGTGAGTTATATGACTAATGGTTCTAAAAATAATGTTAGGAGTCATTATAGGCTTGTTAGTGGGATGGCTTGTCTAGAGTGGTGCCTTTGATGGGTAGTGCACCAGCTCCTCTCTTCAATGTGGTGGTTAATACATATCCTCAGCAAGAGTGCGACCACTATGAGTGCCCTTGAGGGCCTTTGAAGCAATTGCTTCTTGAGTTTTTTGGCACTCTTGGATGAAGATTCAGTCTCCTCTTTAGCAAAAGACTTGCTAGTAGGAGATTGATTGACGAGTGAGTCCACAGCTGTAATTTTCTTTCAAGTGACCTTCTCCATGAAGATATTCATGGTTTGCATTAATTTAGTTATCATCTGACAATTGTTCCTCTATTCTTCCAACATCGCCTTCTCATTAGAAGAATTAAAGGTAATGTTAACATCATCAGAAACATAAGTCATTTTACCTAGATGTTTATTGATGTCATCAGAGGCAAATGCAACTTATAAGGGATTTTGAGAAGGACAGTTGATTTCTCTTTCCTCATGAGGAGACAGTCCTCCTGGAAGACTTCCAAGCCTACTTTCATAGGTCCTCCATTCGAATTCATAGACCCTCCTGCGATTTTATTCTCAATAACAGAGCGAGTTTTTCAAGTCATGGTGGATAGGGCATTACCGGGTAACTATTTGAATAAGAGAAAGGGGGAGATTCAATCTTTCTCTACCTCTTTGGGCATTAAAATTAAAACAAGAGTTTAAGAGGGCTACGGTAAAAATAAAAGCCCTATGCAGAAATTGTTTCAAAGGAAAGAAGGAGCGTAAGCAGCCTTGAATCACTCTCAAAACTCAGCTGAAGGATGAAATGTACAAAAGTGGTCCCACCAGGCATGCCACTAAAGATTCTTGAATCTTTATAAGAAAAGAAGCAATGAATCCACCGGTTGACAGCTTGAATTCTAAATTATGAGTGTGTCAAGTGTGTGAAGTACACCAATTGAAGAAATAAAAGTGTGTTTGATCTGACTTCTAGGTGATCCATAGTATATGCTTCACTAATTGTGCAATTAAAATAAATTTGAGCAAAGAAAATTTTAGAGAGAGCTTGATTACTTGAAAAGTAAAGAAAATTTTGATTGCTTGTATTAAAATTAAACTTGATTATAGGAAAGGTAAATGAATAGTGTTTAGGAAAAATGAAGAAACTGTTTTGAAACCAAATTGATTGACTTGTTGGAGAATTTGGTTGAATTTGTCAGAAAATTTGGCTGGACTTGTACATTGTTCCATTGTTTTTTTTTAATAGGTTCCAGATGCAGTTGCCAAAAGATCTACTGACCACGTTCCCACCACGTTCCCATCATAATAAATAAATTTTACCAGAATCAATTCAACATCCCATGATTTTAAATCAAAAATACTAAGTCCAAATCCACAAAATCACAAAATGGATTCAACAGGACTAAATAATGTAACTTAAAAACTGATATTTTTACTAGAATATTTGAGCAACCCCTAAGGACTATATAGAAGTTATCCCTAAATAAAATGTGAGTCAATGTCAATGTTTTGAAAAACAAAGTGAATGGTTGATGGACTGGTTAACTCTCAAATCAATATCATATCTAGTTGATATGAACTAATTTTTTATTGTAAACCAATAAGTCTTAATCTTAAATAAAAGAAATTAAATTTTTAACTGTGAAATTAAATGATAAGTGGTTAAATATAAAAAATCTTTTAAAAAGATTATGAGGCCAAATTTTGAAATCCACAAACTTCTTTTTCTTAAAAAATTTCATAATAGATAAAGAATTTAAAAATTCTTATTTTATAACTAATAATTATTTATTTATTTATTTAATAAAATTATTAAAAATATAATTTCCTTAACACAAAATATTTTATACTTTGTGTGCGAATGATTTAAATGTTTTTTATTTTTGAAAAACTTGACAATTTTTAAATAATGAATATAAATTGAATATATTATAATATTTCTATAGAAATAATAAATTAAAAATTAAAAATTGAAATATTGTGTTTGGAGATGATCTTGATCTCATAAAAGAGGTTAATCTTCAGGATAAAAATTAGTCCATTTTCAAATAGGACGACAAAAGAAACTTTCCCCAATAATATCTCAAATTTTAATGGAGGAGCATATCGCATTATCAGGTTCCATTAATAAAAGAATTTATCCAAACTTGAATATCTAAAATCTCTACCACAAGCAATCAACAGTCTATTTTTTAGTTATAGACAGAACAATTCCTTAACGATAAGGAACAATTCCATAAAAAGAGAGAAATAGATAATTCACTAAGAGTATACCAAAAACGCTTAAGGTCTTTAATTATTACAAATATGAGAGATTAAATTTAAATTTTGTTCCAAATGATCATAGATTTGAAAATTATTAAAAAATTAAATAAAATAAAGAAAACAATAGAAAAGAACGAAAAAACTACCGTCGATTAAAAAAACGATCAACAATGGTTAAAAAAAAAAAATTTCAAAGAATACAGAAAAAAAAAGAGAGCGAGAGATGAATGCTTTATATGTTATTATAACACTTAAAATACTATAACTATATTTTAATATGACTATTATTATGTTGAATATATAATATTTAGTTTGGATAATAAATGATAAAAAGTTATTAGTGAGAGATTAATATTAGATGATAATGATTCGAAAAAGTAATTATACATTTGTAACTATATTATCATTTTTATATTATAAAACTATTTATGAGTATATTTTGTTAACTTTTATATAAATAAATAAAAAATTTGGTTGAATCAAATTGATTTGATATAATGGCGATCCACTCATTAAATCGGTTTGATGTCCGGTTTGATTTTAAAGACATTGGTTAGCGTGCAATCACGCGTCACAAGAACAGGTCGAACTGTTTCTTCTTTAGTCAATCAATTCTCTCTAACATTACAGCAAGAAACAGCGAAGTCGGTCTCCTTGTCAAGGACAGTAGCGAGAATTTGCCACGTGTACACCAACACTCGTGGCGGCACAAAATATCGGTTCCATTTTCAACTAAGAAGAAAGGATCACTTCTCATTTTCTTTTTTAATTTTTTTAATTATCCTTAAACCTTCCTTTGTTCTGCTCGGGTGGCCTCTTCTGATCCTCTTCTTTTTTTTTCTTTGAAAGGTCTGGAATTCTCCTTCTCCTTCTTCTGGAGTTCCTAATTTTAAGTTTAGAAATATCCGAAAGTCTATGGTTTATTTTCAATTTTCTTTTAGATAAACCTACACTTATTAAAAGAAATCAAAACAGATAACCCAAAAAGGGTTTTAAGGAAGGTTTTAGACAGAGAAGGACGGGGTTTTAGGAAGGTTTTAGAGAGAGAATCAGTAGATAGAGAGCAAATTATAGTTTTTTATGTTTCTTATAATTGTTTTATATTTGATAGAGAGCGCACAGATTTAGGAAAGACTTGGGAATTATTTTTTATTGGATCTTTGTTTTGTTTATGATTTGAACTTGAAGTTTGTGGAGGATGAAGATTCAGTGCAACGTCTGTGAGGCGGCGGAGGCGAACGTTCTTTGCTGCGCAGATGAGGCAGCGTTGTGTTGGGCGTGTGACGAGAAGGTTCACGCCGCCAACAAGCTTGCAAGCAAGCACCAGAGAGTTCCTCTTTCTAGCTCTTCCCCTCATATGCCTAAGTGCGACATTTGTCAGGTATTGCATTCTCTCTATCGAATACCATATTATGACTGACCAAATATAGGCAGTGTCTAGGTATTTGTTTTGCAATTCTCTAATTGTTGTGATAAATCATGTTGGTTATATGTATAGAGATTCAACCAACATAAGAATTGGATGTCTGCACTTGTCCATGCTTACGAAAATACTCACTCATAGGCAATCATTGTAAGCTTGAGCTTCTGGATTGAATTGTCTATCTGCAACAGCAAATGCTATCCATTTTGTTATAGAGAAAAGAGATAGAATAGAATCCGAAGTGGAGTTGCTCATTTTTGAATAAAGGGTTTTTTTGATAGAGTTAAATGTGTGTTTCTATTTATGCCATTTCTAAAATTTACACTCATTTTTTTTTTTGAAAAAGAAAAGAAAAAGAAAATTTCACGTGATGTCATTGTATCAGTGACAATTTTTTGGATCATTTAATTATGATGACAATTCTAGTCATTTTAATGTGTTAAGAAATAAATTTATTAATTAATTTTTTTTATAATATTTAACAATTATTTATTATCTTTAATTAAATAAATTAAAGTGATTATATGTAAGTACTAATTGAAAAAAAGAAAAAAACGGCAGTCATTATTTTCATAAGGTTAATGGATTCAAAATAGAATATAAATATGAATCAGGTAATTATTTATTTATTTATTTTTGATAGAATGAATTAGCTGGTTATTGATAGGAAAGAGCTCTGAAATGAAATCGTGGCTTTTATTAGCTATCATTTGTTGCTAGTTATTGATAGGAAAGAGCTTTGAAATGAAATTGGGACTTTTATTAGCTATCATTTGCTAATTAAAATACTTACCAAACACTTATAACCTAGCTATTGAGCATAAATCAGCTATCATGAATGGCTAAACAAAATGCCCTAACAATTAAGCAAAGTTTCTTCTTGCATAGGCACTACAAAATTGAATTCGGAATAAGGTTGGATTTTTCAAATTCAATTCAATAAGACACCAAATTAATAAATGGGATTATTCTCATTTAGAACTTCAAAATCATATTAGGATCTAAGGTCCATGGGATGGTACTCAGCTTTTTCTCGAAGCTTATCCGAATCATTGTCGTTATCATCATTGATAGTCACCAGCTTATTTTAGTTATTCCTTCTTGTACAAAGATATCTTTCACGATGTTTTGCTATGGTCTGAAATTATTTTACTATTGAAAAGCTACACCTGAAATCTTGATGCCATTTATAGAATCTTTGACATTGCAAACCAATGGCTTTAATATCACTTGTTAGAAAACTTCTCTAAAATAGATGTCAAAGAGAATACAAAACAAAAGGCAAATTTAATGTGGTTTGGCATAAGCCTTGACCACAAATAATCTATTGTGAACTTAATCAAACAATATAATCACTAATTGGCGATTAATCTCTCCCAAAACTCATAAATCAACGTGCAATTTGCTCACCAAGTTTTTACAAAATGACAATCTGAACAAATCCCAATTAATGGGTCACACATACCTTGCGGCATCGCTACACAAACTACAACGGTCAAAACAACCTTGGCACACAAAAAGCACAGCCTCAAGTATAATTGCTATTTCTACTAGAATGAATTGAGATCAAATAGAACTTTTTCCTTGAAAAGACACTTAGATTGCAAAACTAAATCCGGGACGCTTGGACTTTAATAAATCTTACAAACAACTACTTATTACTTTCTATTGATGTCCATTTTGGAATTGGACTCTAACTGCATGTACTTTTTTGTGCTTTTTGATTCCAGCATTGATGCTGTTGGATTATTATGTTCAGTTAAAACTGAAGGACAAGTTAATTTTTCTTTCCAATTGTTTCACATCACCACTCCACAAAAAAAGGAAGTCTTTTTTGCTGCGTTTTTTGTTATTAAATAAAAAAAGCTTATTTCAGTTGATGGTAATTTATGCGAACTGATGCCAAGAACCATGATGTTCTCAACTGGTATGGATCCGATATACGGTTTTCATGGTAAACTAAAGTAAGAATTGGATAGCAGTTGAATGGATTCTGTTTTCTTCAGACCGTTTTGTAGTAATTTGAGAAAGCAGCATCATTGTATATGGGGCCAGCAAGTTAGCTTCATAGAGATTATTCTACCCTAATGACTTCTTTGAAATGCTCTAGAGTTTATGAGTATGTAGTTTATGGATTGTTTCTTTGTGGATTAACTATTGATCACAAGATTCATTCATTTCATACAGGAGACGGCTGGATTCTTCTTTTGTCTAGAAGACCGAGCTTTACTATGCAGAAAATGTGATGTTTCCATTCATACAGCAAATGCTTATGTCTCTGCTCATCAGAGATTTCTGCTTACTGGAGTAAAAGTAGGTCTAGAACCTGCCAACCCTGGTGCATCCTCTTCATCTGGGAAGTCAACTTTAAATGAAAAAAACTCTGAAACAAAATCAAATTCTGTTTCTAGAAGGGAAACCCCAATACCATTGACTAGTCCATCCAATGAAGTTCTGCCTCCACAGCTTGGAGGAGGGGAGTTAGGACCTTCTAAGGTGTCATTTTCTGGGGGTTCTCCAGCTGTAAGCATACCACAGTGGCAGATAGATGAATTTCTTGGACTCACTAATTTTAATCAAAATTATGGGTATATGGATAATGGATCATCTAAGGTATGCAATTAGGTGTGCAGAATTACTATGCTGAGCTTCATTACCATTTTTAGGCTGCCATCTTATTGGCCTCCCAAGGCCTGTACTCTTTCATTTTGTGTTTGATTTGTTATAAATGTTCTTTTTCTCTAAGAAAATCACAAATTAGTTGCCCTTTACATATCTATCTGATACTGGCAGCAAGTTTGTCTGTCTATTGCATAGCTATCCGTCATGCCAAAATTAACATATGCTAATGGATTGCGGATGTGGGACCCTAATGGAAAAACTTCAACCTGTAATAGTGACATTGAGACTTCACTTGGTTATCTGACCTCGTGGAACACCCTTTTTAAGGCTAGTGGATGCTCAAGTTTCTGGTGCAATTGATGCTTCAATGAAAATATTTTTTTGGGTGATCTGATTAGTTTAATGTGGTTATTCAGAGCTGTTTCATGGTAAATTGGAGCATGAAACAGAAATTGTATTTTGCAAGTTCAGATTTAAATGCTTCTGACAGCGTCTATCCATAGGTTAATAATAAAATTTGTGGTAGAATACGTATCTTTCTCATGGACAAGCAAACTGCTGTACCTTTGGCTTGTTTATTAAGGTTGAATTTCTGGGCTGAAGTTGTCATAGCTGTTAGAATTAGGTGACGCGTTTCTGGCTTGAAATTGGTTACGTTGAACATTATTGCTGCTTTATTGTTTTCGGAATTTGCAAATGTTAGCTAAAAGTCTATCAAAACATGACCAATTGGAGCACACGCCATCTTTGGTGTGCACACTGAGCGGGTCAATATGTATATAACACATCGTATTACTTGAGTCCATATGTGTTTTAATTCAAGCTGCTCTACTTTTTTAGCCTAATTTTTAGGTTACCTCTAGTCATTTGGCTGTTAATTGCCTCCTCTTTGTACCAACTTCATTCAATGCTTGTGGCTTCCACAATTTTTGTAATGTTAGCTTCTTTTAAACAATATATGTCAGGCTGACAGTGGTAAGCGTAGTGACTCGGATGGCTCTGCAATCTTAAGATCTGCTGAGGATGATGTAGATGATGAGGAGCGCCTGGGTCAGGTGCCGGACAGTTCCTGGGCAGTGCCACAGATCCCTTCTCCACCTACAGCCTCAGGACTACATTGGCCCAAGAATGTTCAGAATCAATATGATAGTACAGATCTTGTGCCTGACATAGGTTGCTCAATTATGCGAAAGAATCACCATTACCAGCAGCATGGCACTCTTGTTACGAAAAGGCAGCGGCGGCGGCTTTGAGACTGTCTACCCGCTTCTTACTCTACTCTGAAGCCCGTGTTTAACCATAACTCATCTGATGTAAGCAGATTATGGCAGTGGTACGAGCAAATTGATTCAAAATTGATACTTGTTGCTTTTCCATCTGTGTGTTCTGCTATTGCAATCTGCTGCTTAGAGCTGACTACATTTAGTGGATGAGATGGTTATAATATTATGCATCAGTGAGGAAATTTGTTCTGGGGAAAAAAATGAATAAATAAGCCAGATTTAATGCTCAGGGTTAAAATATTGTTTTGTAAAATTCGCTCATCGCGTATTACCTTATGTCGATAGTGTAACATGTTCTGTTCTTTCTCAATAGATCTCGGTGTCTAATGTATCAAAATATATCCTTAGTTTTTCGATTTTTTGTAACTTCTACTTTAGTTTCACGTTATATTAACTAGCTGTTTTATACTTTATATAATATTAAAGTATAAATTTTTTATTTAAATTAAAATAAATATAATGAATATGTTTTTTAACATGTAACATCTAATTGAAAGGAAAATAATGTTTTTAAAGTATAAATTTTTACTTAGGTTAAAATGACTTTTACTCTATTTTCACATTCATATTAATGTCAGCACAACTTCAAATGTTTTAGTAAGAGCGTTTCAGTTGCAATTTAAAAAAATATTTCCGTCCTCTTTTTATATCTATCTATAATATAACGTTAAACTTTCAATTTAATTATTAATAATAAGGTTAATTATTAATAATAAAATTAATGTAGTCATTTGTTAATTAAAAAATTTTTAATTAAATTGGCATTTTTTTTCCTATTTAAATCTAAATTCTATTAGAAAGTTTAATATGATATTTTTCAATTATGATTTCAATTTATTATTTTTATTATATTAATATTAATTAAGAATTTATTCTTCTATAATCTATCTGTTTATCTATTTATCTATAATATATATGAAAGTATGAATAAGAAGAACATTATGTCTCTAAAACGCCTTTTATGAACTTTAATTTAATTGCTAACAAAAAGAATAATTTAGTCATTTATTAATTAGAAAATTTTTAATTTTATTGGCATTTTTTTTCCTATTCAAATGTAGATTCTATTAGGAAGTTTAATCTAATTCTATTTCAATTATGATTTCAATTTATTTTTTTTATTATATTAATATTAATTAGAAATTTGTTCTACCCTATAATTACATATATGTTTAGTTATAATTGATTTTGACTATTAAGTTTTAATTATTTTTCGATATAAAAAATTTGTTTCTTTTGACTATCAAGAATTATTACTCCAAATTTTTGGTAATTTAGAATTAAGTTTGAGATCATATTTCCTTCTCATGGTGAGTATTAACTCTCTCTTTTTATAAATTAATAGAATAATTTTTATTTATATTTCTTATAATTTAGCAATTCACTCACCCTTTCTATTTGTTTTTAGAGTTACAAATTTATAAATTTATAAATTTATTATAAACTTGATAAAGATTTCTGCTTACAGATTAGCAATGGAACTTTTCCATTTCAAAATTATAAAGTTAGCAAAGGGTTCTACTTATAAATTAGTAGTGGAATTTTTTTCATTTCTAACATTATAACCTATATTATTTTTTTATTAATTAATAAATTTTATTTCATTATTCTTCCATCACTAATAGTTAACAAAAGGATTACAAACGGATTAGCAATAAAATTTTATCCATTGCTAAATTTATAATCAAAATTGATGGTCTTGTTTGCGAACCTAAAGTTTACTGCATATTTTTTGTGCCGCATTCTTTAGTTTGTCTGTTCTTTTTTTCTCTCCTCTTCTTTCCTTTTATTTTATATTTTATTAATAGAAGTTTAAATTTTATTTGGATTGTAAAATTAATATTTGTACTGATAAAATATTTTATTTTTTATTTTCAAGTATTTCGATGAAACTATGAAAATTTCAATCTTCAAATTATAGTATAATAAATCATAATTTTTTTAGTATAGGTAAAGGGGATTCGAACTTAAATTTATTGTTAAGTCGTATATGCATTTATCACTAGGTTATATCTTGGTATACATAAACTATAAATTTTTTGCTTGTATGAAAATTCTAAATTTTATTTGTATTTTATTGGTTGATTAACAATCTCATTAATGATAATTTAGTTACATCCTAATTAGAAAATATTAAGTTTTAAAGCGCTAATATTAAGTTTATGAATTTATAAAAATACTATTGAGAATTTTAATTTTATTGGTTGAAAAATAAATATAATTTAATTTTGATTAGTTACGTAACGTCTCAAAATTTCAAATCTTAAAATGATATTATTTGGACGAGTCATGAATGGTATCACCCGAAGGGAAAATAATATTTAATTTGGACCCGATAATGATATTGAGCATAATTAATAATTGTGGAGTTAATTAGATTTTATATGAGTGGTCTTAATTAATTAAAGTTAATATGTAAACTTTTCATGACAGAGTAAATAATAAATTATTGGTAAATAGTGATTTACCGGTCTGTGAATAGTACCATTGCTCCGGGACTTGGTATTATTTTGGTCCGAAAAAATTACTACATGTGTCTAATATGTTATTAAATATTTTTGGAGCATGTTTGCATAATTTAGGTGGGTAGAAAATATTTCATGAATATTTTTGGTGAATTGCGGCAACTATGAATATTATTTTTATTGTAGTATATTAAGGAATAAATGAGTAATTATTTTCAGTGGAATTAATTTAATTAAATTGTGGAGTTAAATAACATTTGAAAATGAATTATTTGAGGAATATTTAGAGCCATTGGATTAGAATACCTTAACTTGATTTAAGCCATACGCTTGTCAAATTTTGGTGAATTAGCAACATTTGCTTTGTTGACTTGGTCAACAAAGCTTATCTAAACTACTTCACCTTCTTCTTCCTCTTCATCCAACGCCACTCTCTCCCCTTTCTCATATTTCATCTTCTTTCCATTTCTCTACCTCTAAAGCTCACCAAATCATCTAATTTAAACCTTGAATTGGTAATTAAACATTAAGATCTAAGCTAAGGAGTGGGAATTGGAAATTAAAACTAAGACTTTTGGAGAAAACTACTAAACAAGTAAGTTGTGATTTATGATTCTAAGGATTTAATTGATGAATTCATAGAATATAGATGGTAGAATAAGCTTTAAATCATGCTCCATTAATTTCTTTTGTGAATTCTTGATTTTAATGTTAGTTTTTACTACTTTGAAGAGGTTAGAGAATCTTCTTCCAAAGGGAAGGAGAGAGCCAAGGATTGAGGCTCTCCAAGCTTAATTAGGCTTAATTTAAAGGTTAGTACTATATTATTCTCTTTCTCCTTTCATTTCTTAAGTTTTCAATTTTTAGGTCTTATGTAAATTGTTTGGAATTGATGAATTTTGATGTTAGGGTGTACTTAGGTGGGACTGGAAGTCATTTTTGACCCTTTTATAATATCCATCTATTTTTGACTTCTTCATAAAAGTTGTAGCTCTATTTCTTATCTTTCCAAAACTTCATCTTGTATTCAATTCCAATACTTGTAGCTCAACTTATGATTTAAATACCAAAACTGGTTCTGTTATAGTGTCTCACTTGTAAATCCGAATTGATTGTCCATTTTGGCCACTAAAATGGCAAGATAATGTCTTGTGTTCTTCATAAAAGTTTTAGTTCTACTTCTTAGCTTTCTAAATCATCCTCTTGTGTCTAATTTTAATACCTATAGCTCAACTTATGATTTTTATACCAAAACTGGTTGTCCTGAATCGTGTTTGGATTGTTGGTCTGTGTTCTTGGGTTTCTTACACCCTCTTAGAAAATGATATGGACTATGGTCCCTTCATGACATTTGTATCATTTTATCTTAGCTTTCTAATGAATTAAGTTTACTCAATTTGAGGTCTATAACTTCCGGTATACCCTGAGAACACAGCAAAGGTCAGGTTTATAGAATTAATTTGGAAAGAAACCATTTCTCCTTCATTCTCCATGGTTGGCCGAACCCTTGTTTGGTGAAGGACACCATGCTATTTGTGATTTCTATGCTTGATTTAAACTTCAATAAGGTTGTTATTAAGTAATTTATTGGTGGTTAAGATTTCTCTTTTGAATTTTGGTGTTTAAACATTTTAGTAAGACTTAAAGAAGGTTTTTAAAGTATTACAAGATTTTTATGGTTACTTGTTTGAGAAATGGATTTAATGATTTTAAAGAGTGATTTTAAGTTGATAATTAGTACTTTGAATGGAGGCATTATGAAAGAAAGGTTTTTGCTTGAAACCTGAATTGATTTTGTTAGATTTTACAAGTTGTAAGTTAAGGGATTTTGAAATAATAAGTGTTAATTTTAAAATATTTTTGAATAAGGATTGGTGAATGAGAAATGAGAATATTTGTGGGAGAATGCATTTATTTTGGGCTCTACTATACATGATTGAAATGTGGTATGATGAGATGTATTTCGATATGTGAGCATGCTTGGGTTATCAGCCCATTTTATTGGTGGAGCTATGATCATATGCTAGGGTTATCAGCCCTTATAAATAGGTGGACGCGCTTATTATTGTGGTGCTTGCACAATCCACGATTGTGTGATTGGTGGATGGCGCTTCCACAGGCCATGGTGGTGCTTTCACAGGCTACGATTATATGATGGGGGTGGCGCTTCCATAGACCACGATCGATTCTGCTTACATTCTTTCTGTTTAGTACGAGCCTTAACTAAGAATGAAATTTTATTATATTAAAAAGAATGGGGACCCAGGTGTTTTTTTTAACTTTTTTTTATATATGGTTTTTAAAGTGCTCAAATTTAATTAATGTGATTTCAGTATTTAATTTATATATTTTGAGTAATTTAAAGCATTTGCGAGACTTGCTATTTGGCTGTGCTTGTTATCTTAAATTGTTGATTATTTAGCACTACTGAGTCTTCCACTCAGCGCGTTGATTTTTATCACGCGCAAGTTAGGAGCGGAGGACGCTATTCAGGATCAGAAGTGAGCATCATGGTAGATATACCATTTTAGGTAGAATATTTCTTGTATGGTGATTTTGGCATATATATAAATATTGTAAATGGTGAAGGTTGTATACATTAAGTTAATTACTAGTTAGGAGTTGTGATTAATTGAGTAATGACTTTTATTATATTTTGGTGTATGAATATCAATAATTATTCCTGAAGTAAGCAGGTTTTAATATTGATGATGGTATCTAAATGTAGTGGATGGATATTTAAAAGTGCTTGTTAATGATTTGAGTTGAATTGGAGTAAGGGGTTTGGAGACAATTATATTGGAAGTGTGTGTATATTTTTCTTTGTGTGGCAAGTCAATTTTTAGGGAAAACTCTTGCGAAATTTTTTGTAGGGATTTTCCTAAGCTTTGATTTATTTTAAAAGAAAAATGTTATTAAAAAATTAATTACTTGCCTCCTTATAAATAATTAACCACTTTAATATGTAATTTAGAGCTAGTAAGTGACATAGGATGGTGCTCCGGCATCGAATATGGCATCTGCCGTCTGATTCTACGGGATTGGGCGGCGGGTGTTACAAGCTATGTTAATTTTTTATTTAAATCTAAATTCTAGTAGAAAGTTTAATCCAATTCTAAATCGAAAATTGTCAAGTACCCAAAAAATTAAATTAAATTAAAAATTATAATTGTTTGTTGTTGACATAATTAAAAATACATATATGTAAAGTCTATTATATACAATTCAAAATTGTCAATTTTCATCTAATGAAAAAAGAATGCAACATGATAATATTACAGTATCAATTCTTTTTTTTATGCACTGGATCATAAAATCTTTTAATATCATATTTAGTCTCATTCTAATAATAATATCCATTTATTATTTTTATTATATTAATATTATAATGTAATTTTATTGTAATTAGGAATTTTTCCTATTATACCACTATATATATGTTTAGTATTAATTACTTCTGACTATAAGAATTTGTTGTTTTTGACTATTACTTGCTTTTAACTATCAAAAATTATTATAACAAGTTTTTTCTAATTTGAAATTATTGAGTTTGCAATCATATCATTTTCTTATAGTAAGTATAATTTTATTGTGTCAATTAATATCATAATCTCTATATTTAGTATTGTATGTATTTTTAATAATGTATTAATTTTATATTTTAACTTTCTCCATTTGTAAATTAATAGAATAGTTTTTATTTATATTTCTTATATGAAATCATTATCTTAAATCAAATATGTTATTTTAACTATAATGATTTACGGATAAAGAAAAATTATTCAAAATTTTAGATATTATTATTTACATAAAATACGAACTAACGTGGTTACATTGAGATAAATTTGCACTATAGCTCAGGCCAATTAAACTAGTAAGTAACATAAATTATTAATTATATTTTATCCCTTACTTATAAGAATTTCAAGAATTATAAAAAAATTAAAAGAGTAAATGATAGTTAGATCTTTTTTTTAACTTTAAATTTTAATTTTAAACCTAATTTAAATTATTTCATCAATTTAAAATATTATTAAATGTTAAGTATATTATAAGTAGAAAATTAATGAAAAAAATAAATAATGAGTAAGATTAACGAGTGCAAATATATGCATCACACATATAAAAAAACTAGTATTATATATAAAAGTGGGAATAAGGGAAAAATAATAAGATTATTTATAATAGCCTTAATGAAATTTTAAAAATTTTAAAATAACTTCAGGGATAGTGAATTGAAAAAATTACATTTTATTAGTTGATTAGATATGTTTATAAATTATTTTTTAAATAAATATATAAAGATAATTGAACATTTCAAAATTTAAGTTTTATCTTTTTAAATTTATTTTTAATAAATATATAATAAGGAGATGTTTGAAAATTTTTATATTTTATTTTTTAGATAATTGATTCTATTCTAATTATAATTTAAAATATATTATTTCTTAGACAAATAAAAAAATAAAAAATATATTTTTATTATTATTTTTTTTCATATTTATATGATTTGATTGGATATATTTTTTTTAAAAAGAAATTTTCAAATAGAATATATTTAATATTTTACTAGGAGAGAGAAAAACATAAAGAGTATAATAACTTTATTAATATTTTTTTATGTTCATACGATTTGATTGAAAATATTTTTTTTTAAAAAAATTCAGATAGAATACATATAATTAAAACTTTCTTGCAGCACTTTCTTTCTCTATAGCTGGCTCATTGTCAATCGATGGGTGCACACATACCAAGAGTTGAGTTCAAATAAAAACTTCATAAGCACCATGTACATAATCAACCATATACTGAATAAATGGCTTGTCGTTCTGCTCAATGGCGATCATTCGTTCCCCTTGTTTCTCCCAAGTGGTTATCATGAAATAAGGCACTCCATGTGAGACCCTTCTTCGTGCTACACTAAGCTTCCACTCATAAACCCTCTCTCCGAGGTAGTACATGTCATAGAATAAGTTGGGCAGAAGCATTCTCCTTTACTAGTATGGCACAATCACCTGAATAAAGTTCGGATAATCGACCAAATGACTGGATGGGTACTTCTCTATCTATACAAAGGGAAAAAGCAATAGTCAGTAAGAATAAAGAGAGAAGAAGTGGGTATCAAGTAAAGATATTTCATTAAACAAAGACTTACTGTGGTCCACTTAAGGGTGTTCAGCATCTGTCTAAATACAAAAGGGTCAAAAGAGTTGTGGGAGTATTTGTTATTGTATCTCCAAGATTGACCTTGAGGTAGAGTCATCTAATCTACACTAGCACAAAAATAAAAAAGATAGGGCATAAGCAGAACTTGATGCTCACTAATCGATGCTCGGCTAATGCCTGTGTGACTATACCACAAGTATTAATGGGTAGTGCAAGTAGTATATAAAAAATCGTATCCACACAGATTGGAAGGATTGAGTACTAGAATCTTTTGAATACTTAATTATCAGAAAGAATCAATAAAGAGGTGAGTTATGCGTAAATTAAAAACATAAAAATATAGTAGGAATTTAAATAGGATAAATTAAATATTAAAAATAAAATAAAAAAATAAAAGTGTGATAAAGTAAATTGTAGTAAATTAAAGTGCGGTAAAATAATAGAGCAGAAATTAACAAAAATTAAATAACTTAAAATAAATGTTAGAGGTTAGAAGTTAGAAGTTAGCAATTAGAAAGTTAGGTTAGATATTTTTTAAAAAAAATTTATAAATAAGAAAGTATTCTAGTGATGGATTGATCCATTACCATCTGGAAGTGGGCAACAACAAAGCAAGCACTGGTGATATATTTTTTGAAGGACGGAGTGTTTTGGTTAGTTATGTAGGTCCTAATAGGCTATACATAAGAGGAAGGTGAATTGTGATGTATAAAAATTTAAAATTTAAAGACCTTTTTCAAACACAGCAGAAGCACAAAAAGATTCAGATAATTTTGCAGATTTAAATCATAAAAATCACTTAAGCAAAAGATTATCTATAATGCTTAATCAATCAACAGGTTTAAAAATAACTCACTAAACTGGGCAACTCTATAACTCAAAAACGGTTTCAGCTTGAAGCAATATTAATGATAAAGTTTCAACAACTCAAAACATAGTGGTTCGTCACTTCTCACGCGTACATCCACTCCTCAAGAAACCATCTTGAGATACTCCACTATTTAACTCTTTTGAACGGCAATAATAAAGCCTATTATAATGAAAATAGTCCAAACACTTAGCACTACCCATGACCTATAAGTTTTTACAAAAAACTTGTAAACTTACCTTCTAGTTTTTGTTAAAGAACTAAAAAACTTAATCCCACTAGTTTTTCTAAAGAACTAGAAAACTTAACTTGTTTTTGCAAAGAACAAGTAAAACTTAACTTCTAGTTTTTGTCAAAGAACTAGAAAACTTAAACCTAGTTTTTCTAAAGAACTAACAAACTTACAAGACTTACTTCACACAAGATGAGTGCTTGAAAATCCTTATAAACAAACTTTACATAAAGCTGTCACTCATAGATTTTGAGATTTAAAGAGTTCTAAACTATTCTAGATTTACAAAACCTATAATAGATAGAATGATATGCCAAATTAAACTTAAGAAAGAGATTTTTATAAATAAAATGTATGAGTTTTGAAAATCTCTCTCTAAAGATTGATTGTAACCTTCTCTTAGAATTTATGCAATGAAAGCATGAAGAAGAAGGATTCCAAGATGAGAGAGTTTATAATATAAAAACACAAGATTAGTTTCTCTCATAGAAATCAGTTTTCTCTTCTCTTTAGAAAATAACCATGAAAGTAAGAAGAAGAAGAAGAAGAAGAAGAAGAAGAAGAAGAAGAAGAAGAAGAAGAAGAAGAAGGATGAGAGAGTTTATAATATAAAAAAACAGAAGATTAATTTTTGCTTTCATACCTTTAGAAATTTTGGCAAGCCTTGATTTATACTTGAAGAAATTTTCTTTCCATTAGAAACAAAAGAAAAGGAGTAGGGATTGTTTGGTGGTAGGTTTGAAAAAGAAAGGAAGTATTTTGAAAGATTAGTTCTAAAAGAAGATTTCAAGTCAAAGATTATTTTCAAAAAAAATCTTTTTAGATCACATTTTTAAAAATTTAAATCTTGAAATATATTTTGTGAAATAAAATACTCCCTCTAAGATTTTCAAATATTTATTTAAAAAAATAAAATCTTTTAGGAAAGGTATATGAAAAACTAAAGAAGTTATTTTTATATTGTCTTAATATGGCATAGGTCTTCTTTCTAATTTAACAAGATACTAATTAGTCCTAAGATACCCAAAGATACTAACCAAATCTTAAATTTTTTAAGAGTGTCTTAATTCTTGATCTTCCATAGGATTCATTGAATCTTTATTTGATCATTTTTTTCATTTAAATTCCTTCAAAAAACTTTAGCACAATCTACAAAATAAATCATTTAATTTATTATTTTTATTAATCATCAAAATAAAGTATTGTGATAACCTTGAGCCAGCAAGTTATTTCCTCTTTTGAGATAGACAACTATAACAATTGTATGACGCCTTTCGCAAGTTGCATATGTAATAAGCTTCCCCCTTTTAACACTAGTCTTGTTCTGTTTCTAAATATAAAACCAATGCTCAATTTATGTGGTTTAAGGCTTGAACTTCATCTTTTGATTCTTCGCTTGCTTACATAATGCCAAGTAAGTAAAAGGATTCGACTTTATTTTACAAGTGTTTGTCTTGCATAAATTGAACTAGAAATCTATATCACATTATCGATGATTCAATTTTTAATAAAGTTGCCCAAAATTTTGAAGGTAGTAGATATAAATCCATCCCCAAAATGGATGGATTACTCACTCATTTTAGATAAAATAATATAAACAAGCAAATATTAATCTATATCTTTTATTGAGAGAAGAAGAACAGAATTATAGAAAAGTTGTTTTCAACAAAAACGATAATAAAACAAAGAACATAAAAACAACAGATAATAATAGAGGAGAATGATGGATCATGGATGGCTTCAATTGAATCTAAGACTATCACTCACACCTTCCTCTCTTGACCTCTAAGATTACGAACAAAAAACTATGCTAAATATTTACAAAGAAATATTCTAACATTCTAGATTTCAAACTTTCTAGCCCCTTTCTTTATTGATTTACATTGCTATTTATAGAATTTCAGATTCTTAGAGGCTACTCTTATGTGCAATTTGGCAAGTGGGGAAGTAGGCTACGTCCAATCAGATTACAGCTAAGCTTGAGCTATCTTTCAATGAATGGAGACTTTTAGCCTTAGAACTACTGTAAGCGATCACCTGATGTGGCTTTGGCACATAGGAGACCGTCTATGACACATAAGTTGCTGCTTTGGGTGAAATTTCAGCCATTGGAGATCGCCTAAGTAGTCTCCTATTCTTAAAAGATTGCCTAGGTAGTTTTTAGGCCATAGGAGATTGCTTGGTGCACTTAGGTGGTCTCCTATCCCTCTTTTCTTGGCTTAGGTGATAGCGTATCTTCAACTTTCATCTTTTTCATCCATTAGGCGATAGCCTAAGTGTATATCATGTTAGAGTTAGGCCTTTTCTTCTTTTGGGCTTGGTATGTGGGCTTCACTCTTTCGTAATACGACCTCAATTTCGGCTTGTAAAATAGGCTTGTAGTATTAGCTCTCAAATTGGGCTTTTTTGAGTTTAATTGCCAAAATTTTCATAGATTTTGTGAAGAATACATCTTTTTAATTTTTAAGGCTCCTCCCTACATAAAATTGTAATTCTACAAATTTTCTAGGATAGGTGCACAAATATAGCCATTTTATTAGTTAATTTAATGGGACTTTGGTATTAAAATTTATAATTATTTGGATAATATCACTCACAGGCCAAGGTCTGCAAAAAAAAAAAAGAAGGCGACGGTCATTTGTGAGATACAGGAAAAAAGAAATGGTGCAGTGAATAAAAGAGCAGAATATGTGATTTTACCTCTAAAGCATGCCGGTAATCGATCTTCAAGTGGTTACCCCTCATGTAGAGGTCTATGCCAAAGTACAAATACAACAAAGTAGTTGCCCACAATTCTACTGTCTAGTCATGTTAAGATCTTGTAATGGGGGCAATAATGCTACATTTGCGTCATTCCCATGGTTTGTGAATAGTGTGGTAGTGAGAAGATAAAATAGATAGGCGTCGGTGACCATGTCCATATCCATTGCCTCCACATCTTCCTGAGGCATGTCCTGGTACTGAGTGAAGATGTTGTCATATCGTATCTGCCATCGGAGATGGTAGGCTTGTTGTCGACAGTAGCTCTAAGGCTTGCCCTTCAAGTGGTTACCCCTCACACAGAGGTTTATGCCATAGTACAAATACGATAAAGTAGTTGCCCACAATTCTGTTGTCTAGTCATGTTAAGACCTTGTAATGGGCGCAATAATGCTACATTTGCATCATTCTCATGGTTTGTGAACACTGTGGTGGTGAGAAGATAAAACATTTAGCCTTAGCTGACCATGTCCACATCTATTACCTCCATATCTTCCCGAGGCATGTCCTGGTATTGAGTGAAGATGTTGTCATATCGTATCTGCCCTTGGAGATGGTGGGCTCGATGCAGATAACAACTTTGAGGCTCGCCCTTCAAGTGGTTGCCCCTCACGCAAATTTTTATGCTATAGTATAAATACAACTAAGTATTTGCGCACAATTCTGCTGTCCAGTCATGTTAAGATCTTGCAATGAGAGTAATAATGCTACATTTATGTCATTCCCATGGTTTCTGAATAGTATGGTGGTGAAAAGATAAAACATATAGGTTCAGATGACCATGTCCACATCTATTGCCTCCACATCTTCCCAAGGCATGTCTTGGTATTGAGTGAAGATGTTGTCATATCATATCCGCTCTTGGAGATGGTAGGCTTGATGCTGATAGCAGCTATGAGGCCGGCTTAAATTCTAAAGCCAATCGTCATAAATGGCTGACCTTTTTAGAATCAAGCCATCCAAAGTGGCACACCTCCTGATTGGATCGTTGAAACTGGCGCTTCCCTTTAATTCAAAGTGACAATTTTATAATCAAGCTGTCTAAAGTGACAATTTTAGATTCAAGCCATCCAAAGTGGTACACTTCCTTATTAGATCATCAAAACTGGCATTTACGTTTAATTCAAGTCGCCAAAAGGGCGTATTCATTTGCCGAAGACATCGAAACATCAAAATGATGCACCTCCCCAGCCAAACTCGCCAAAATGGAACCTTTCATTAGCAAAGCTGCCAAAATGGCACACTTCTTCCATCTAAGTCGTTCAAACAATGCAGACTAGTCCAAAGGAGGCCTGCCTTGTTCTATTAGATGTGAAAAATTCACAAAAATCGCCAGTAAGTATCTTTTACTTGCGCGTCTACTTTACATGTCAATGACATTTTGTTTGAAAAGAAAACTATTATCAAACTTAGGGCAAATTGTAGACGCTCAATTTTCGCCATAGTATATGGACTTAGTAATGATAATTTTTTTTAACATAAAACAAGATTGAGATATCCGATTACTTTAATTTTTGGACTGGCAGTTCGTGTTTGAGAAAAGTGAGTTGTTTAATCATTTATACTCTTTCAGGTTTTTAGGGGTTTCGCATTAAAACTAGGCTTGAAAGTGCCACAGTTTGCCCTAGATAAGTCTTGGGGCATTGCCTTATTTTGCGTGCCACCCAGGCAAATTTTTTAAAAACGGGCCTAACTTGATTTCAGGGCCCACCAATGGCACATGCCTGTAAGCCCTAAATAAAGGTCACCTCATCTCTCCATTTGCCTATAAATAGGGCAAGGGTTTAAGAGAAAAGGGTTTTTTTTTGTTCATAATGCAAAACTATTGCATTTTTTTCTCTCATATTTGATTTAAATCTATATCTTATGATTATAGCTTGAGTCTTGGATGTTATCCATTGGTTTTTGATAAAAACTCCCCTGAACCTGATGATCAAACATAAAAAAACACTCTCACTAATCTGAACCTCGGATCATTAAACAAGCATCAAAGCTCTTGGGTTTCTTAATTCATTTCCATGCTAATCTTTGGATTTTCTCTAAAACAATGTAACCTCTGAGTTTTCTAATCTTATTTCTTTATCTTTTTCTTTTTTCTAGTACACAAAAACCCATTCTTTATTGGTTGTGAGGGAAACCCATGATCAATTAAGTATTTCTGATTCTACCAGTAGCGACACACGCCACTAATCCATGGCCATTACAGAAAGAACTATGAAATTGCGGCCAATATTAACGACTGACACAAACAATAGCAAATTTGCAACAATCTTGCGACTGATTGCTAATTAGAAATAAATAATTATTTTATGTCAAAATTACAACCAATTGGGAACATTGCAACTGACTGGCGATGGATTTTTTATCGATCAACAATATTGGTTCACAATTTTTATCAAAAAAACTAATGAATAACATCCAAGATTTAAGCTATAATCATAGGATGTAGTTTAAATGATGAGAAAAAATACAATAATTTCCCCTTATGAACTAATGAAAAAATCCCGCCTTCTTCTGTTAAACTCTTGCCCTATTTATAAAGAAAATGGGGAGATGAGGTGGCCTTTATGTAGGGTTTAGGTGACATGTGACCCTGGTGGGCCCTAAAATTGGGTCAGGCTTGTTTTTAGCAAATCAGTCCGAGTGGCACACAAAACAAGGCGATGCGCGAGGACATGTCTTAGGCAAAACTACAGTGATTCCAACCCGGTTTCATTGCGAAACCTTAGAAACCTGAAAAAGTAATAATGGTTAAACATCAAACAAACACTCTCATTAATCAGAACCTCAGATCATTGAAAAAGCATCAAAGCTCTTGGGTTTCTTGATTCATTTCCACACCAATCTTTGGATTTTCTCTAAAACAAGGTAACATCTGAGAGTTCTGATCTTATTTCTTCATCTTGTTCTTTTTTTCAGTGCATAAAACACTTATTCTTTATTGGTTGTTGATAGAATATAAATATTTATTATGGACTTAATAGTAACTAATATTTTAAGATCAAACATTATTATTTGAATAGAATCAGAATAGTATTAAGAGATCTTATTCCTATTACTTCACGAATACGTATCCAATAAGGATTCCAGCTACAACTCTAATCAAGGTTTTTCTACCTCTATATAAAAGGGATCAATCTCCCTACTCAGGTACGTGATATTTATGCAAGGTCTATTCAATAGACAATACAATATCTCATTCAATTATAACTATTTATTATTCTCTTACTGACTTAAGCATCGAAGTGGTTGCAGGCTTAAGACCCCTCTTTTATCTCTCCCTTTTCATCCATGTCTTACAGATTTCTACATGGATGCTATGAATGTATTTTTTCTAAATCTATCAAATTGATGAATTTTCAAATATTCTCAAAACACAATTTTGATGGTTAGCAGTTGTGAGGGAAACCCATGATCAACCAAGTATTTCTAATTACGCCAGTAGTGACTCGCGCCATTAGTCAATTGCAATTACAAAAAAAAAACTGCGAAATTATGGCCAATATTAGCAATTGAGACAAAAGGTAGCAAATTTGCGATAATCTTGCAACCAATTGCTAATTAAAAGTAAAATCATTTTTTTAAATCCAAATTACAACTAGTTAGGATCACATTGCGACTGACTGTGATAGATTTTTTATAGATCAGTAATATTGGCACAAAATTTTTATCAAAAACTAACGAATAACATCCAAGACTCGAGCTATAACCATAGGATGTAGCTTTAAGTCAAATATGAGAGAAAAAATACAATAGTTTCCCCTTATGAACCAATAAAAAACCCTGCCTTCTTCTCTTAAACTCTTGCCCTATTTATAAAGCAAATGGGGAGATGAGTTTACCTTTATTTAGGGCTTATGTGGCTTGTGCCACTTGTGGGCCTAAAATTATGGTGGGCCCACTTTTAATAAATCAGTCCAGGTGGCATGCAAAATGAGGTAGTGCGGTAGGACACGTCTCGGGCAAAACCACGGTGCTTTCTAAGCCCAATTTCAATGCAAAACCTTTAAAAAAATGAAAGTGGTTAAGCATCAAACAAACACTCTCACTAATCTAAACCTCGGATCATTAAAAAAGCATCAAAACTCTCAGGTTTCTTGATTCATTTTCACACCAATCTTTAGATTTTCTCTAAAACAGGATAACCTCTAAGAGTTCTAATCTTATTTCTTTGTCTTTTTCTTTTTTATGGTGCACAAAATACTATTCTTTATTGGTTGTGAGGGAAATTCGTGGTCAACCAAATATTTCTAATTGTGCCATTAATGACGCGCACCACTAATCCATGGCCATTAAAAAAATGCAAAATTGTGATCGGTATTAGCGACTGACACAAATCGTAGCAAATTTGTGAAAATCTTGAGACTTATTGCTAATTAAAAATTAAATCATTTTTTAAAATCCGAATTGCGATTGATTAGGACCATATTACGACCGATTAGGATCACATTGCGACCGACTAACAACTGACATTTTTTCGATCAATAATATTAGTGTAAATTTTTTGCCACGTATTTTACGATGGAGTTGCGACAATTTTGCGATAGATTTTTAGTAAATTATTTTTTTTAACATGCAACCACATAATTCGTCGCAATTTTCAGGGCTTTAAAATAAAAGGTTTTCCCCTTCCTCACGATAGAATAACTTGACCTCCTTTTCCCCTCTTTTGTTTCTCTGTCTCCATCTTTGCAGATCATTCTGTCGCGTCTAGTCACTATCTGTCGCAGCTTGTTGCTAAAAAGGTGAGTCGCTTGCCATTGCTGTCACCGGCAACCGAACCTAGTTGTGTCACCGACAAGTTTTTTCCGTCCTCTCTTATATATATATATATGTGATTTGTGGTGTTTATTGTGTGTGAATTTTTTGCATTTATTTGGTTTTTTCTTTACTGTCAAATGAATTTTTTTGCATAAATGTATACTTTTTTGCATTTGTTTTTGTGTTTGTGAAATATTAAAACGCTATATATATATAAGAAGGAGGAAGGATCGAAAGGGATAGAAAATAGAGAAGACAATTAATATTAAAGAGATAGAGAAGAGAAATAATTAAAGGAAATAACTAAAGGCAAGAAGAGAAAAGTAACTGAAAATAAATTAACTAAAGCAATAAGAAATAACATAAATAAGAGAACATAAAATAAATAACATAAATATAAAGGACCAGATAACTGGAAATATAAACAGTAAATTAAAGGACTAGATAACTTGAAAGATAAACAGTAAATTAAAAGACCAGATAATTTGAAGATAACATGAAAATAAAATAAAGGACCAGATAACTGGATATCAAATCAAAGGACCAGATAATTGGAAGATAAATAGTAAAGAAAATAAAACCAGTGACATGAACTGGGCAAGGACCAGTTTCATGAACAACTGGTATAGTAATAGAAAAATAAACAAACAATAACTTAAGTAAATAAAACCAGTAACATGAACTGGGCAAGGACAAGTTTCATGAACAGCTGGTATAGCAAAAGAAAAATAAAAAAACAATAACTTAAGTAAATAAAACCAGTAATACGAATTGGGCAAGGACCGATTGCATGAACAACCGGTGTATAAAATTAAGAAAATAAACTAGATAAACATAAATAATAAAGGAAGAACTAAATAAGCATAAGTGATAAAAGAAGAATACGTTAGAACTAAATAAACATAAAAGAAAAGATGGGAAAGAACACTTACATAAATTACTTGAGGAACTTAGTACAAACTTCAAGCTTGATTACAACTTCTTACTTAATTACTGCAACTTTAATGATTACAAACTTCTACTATTACAACCACTTAATACATGATAATAATATCTAAGAGAAGGTAGGAGAGGGATATGGTAGAAGGAAAAGGATAAGAAGGAAGGATGAGAGGGAAGGGGAGAAGGTTGTAGAGGGAGATGTGTTTGAGAGGTAGTGTTGGAGGTAGGAGGTAGAAGTGTAGGAGAGTGTTGATGAGAGAGGGAGGAGAAAGATGTGAAGATACATGTTTAGAATTGTTGTGTTGAAAGATGTGTGTTGGTTTTGAAGATGTGTAGATGTGTTTTGGGAGAGAGGGGTGAATTGCCTTTTATAGCAAAATTTTTGGGCAAGGTTCCTATTTGGGCATGGATTTTTACTATTTAGGCAAGTGTAATGAGTGGAGAACATGTGAGACCGGTCCACTTATGAGTGGAGGTGGATATTATGGGGAACATGTGGGTCCCACTTACTTATGAGTGGAGGTGGATATTTGTGGTGAGGATTTTTTGTTCTTCATGTCTGCTCTCTTGCACTGATATTTTTCAGTCTTCTAATTGAACTATCTTTTTAGTCTGCTACCTGAAAACCTGTCTAATTTTTTTTTATTGATACCAAAGTATTCTCAAAAGTTTTTCATTGCTACCTCTTGTGATGCCTTTCTTGAATTCTTCTTCATACTCCATTCTGTATAGTTGAATTAGGTCCGTAAAATATGAATTAGACCAAAAAGGTATCTTCATAAGTATATGTATCTTTTTGGTACCATAGTATTGGGTTTGAATATCAAATATGCGCAGTGGAATAATATAATTAAAACAAATTAATTATACCAAAAGAGATTTGTTTCAACGAATAAGACAATAAAATTAGTTAAGAAAAATACCTCTCTCGCAGATTCTTCGAAACTTCGATCTACAAGGCTAGGTTGTCGCAAACCACAAGTCGTCCAAACGTCCAGTCTCTAGCAGTATCCACATGAATGGACAATTGAAAAACTCTAAAACTACTTTTAGAGAGTTGCGAGATTAGAGCGTACGACGGTGCTAGCTGTCGTAGGCTCTCTATTTTATTTTGTGACTATGAGCAACAACTCTTGTTCTCACGTTCAACTCAGGAGTATTGTCTATACTGTTTCTTAAACCTTATATAGGAAAACCCTAGGTCATAAATAAATAAATTATAATTATTTATTTAAATCTTTTTAAATAGATAAATTATAACTAAATATATATGTGCCTATTTATTTATTTAAATAATTTAAATAAATAAATCATAATACACATATTATTAGGATTTTTCAATTTAATCAATTATATTTATTTATTTAACTATTTAAATAAATAAATCATAATTGAAATATTAGGTTTATTTAATCTAAAATTTATCTTAAACATAAATCAATTAAGTCAATACTTAATAATCTAGATAAAATTGTAATCAAATATAAATTATAATTTTATTCTTAACTCTACAAAATTTATTTGTAATCAAGTCATTCTTGATTCGATTTCTCATTTTCACTTTCTCCTACCCATTCTTATGTATGTAACCTTCTAGGTTCCAAATATATTGGCAACAATATTAACTAATTAATATTTTACGGTCAAGTACATTGTCTAGCAACATGTCAAGACTACCCAAATATCTGAAAAGTCAAAGTGATTTGACTTAGCCTTTCAGTGCATGATTTATCAGTGTAATTAATATCTCTTCATCATTAATGTTTCGATTTAATAATTAGGCATGGAGTGTGTCTGTTTTACTAAATCACGTTAGTTCTCTAAACCTTAACCATTGATCAGTTGAATGAAATTTCAAATCTCATTTGCTAATTTCATTCCACCTTGCGCAAGAATTTCTTAATCAATACTAATAGAGAACAATTATAACATTTTCCCTAATTTACCTAGGGTGATGAATCCTCTCTTGATTACACAAGTATCTCCATACAGTTCCTACTATGTCCAATTAATCGTTGCTTATTATTCATAAAATGAATAAAGTGAACAAAGAATCAAAACACAGTCATCCTTATATAAGACAACTTAGTAATTTCAACTCAAAAGATCACTTACACAACCATCACTTGAGTATTGCATAGACACAAATAACTTTCCATATGAAATTATCATACAGGTCAATTAAGTGGACTTGTTTAAATAACAAGCACCTACATATTAGTTCTAAATATCACACATATCTTAGCTTATGAGACCAGCTGCTTCCCTAAAAAAAGAACTTAATATGTACCAGTCTCAACAGCTCTAATCATCGTCCAATTATGAGGAGAACATTGACCAGGAATATTTAGAGACATTGCTTTAATGCAAATATAAAACTCATAATTATAACCACATTATAATTTATTTTGCAAAGCATTATTGTCTCATGGAGTTTATCTTTTTCCAAGATTCAATCAATAAAATATAAAAGATAAATAAATGCCTTTTATTAATAATCAAATATTTATTACATGAAATATTATATCCAAAATATAACCAATCAAA
>CANUEX010161320.1:0-18179 GCA_948099535.1 Jatropha multifida | reverse complement strand
CACCCCCCACCCTCCCCCCCCCCCCCCCCCCCCCCCCCCCCCCCCCCCCCCCCCCCCCCCCCCCCCCCCCCCCCCCCCCCCCCCCCCCCCCCCCCCCCCGCCGTCATCCTCCATCTCCACATCCAAGCCCTGCATAACTTTATCTTTGAAAGACTTCTTAAACCCATGAGGTGCAGTGCTTAGGGCCTCACAGGACTGCTCATCTAGTTTTTCTCTATGCCTCACCTTCTTCGTAGCCCAATCTTCCTCAGCCGGGTTCCTGTTAGGGTTCTCTCTCTCAGATAGTTTTCTTTCACCCATGGGCATTGTCTTGTCAAATGGTCTTTTAATAAACACAATTTATTTGGTGGTTTTAGTGCAAATATAAAATATGGCTGCTAATTAGCAAAAAGTACATAAAAGAACAGTGTTTTATTAAGAGTCCATAGGTTAACTAATGGTTTCAATAAAAAAATATTTGTTTATCCAAAATTTTTTCCACCAAAATATAAATATTATTAAGTGGTTTTGGTTCACAATATTTCAAATTAAGCAATAACAACATAAATTTCGCTTTATAGTTACAAATTACTAAGAGTAATAAAGTGTTATGCGTTGTACTTGTATTATGTTAAAAATGTCTTAATAATTAAAAATGTCTTAATAACTAATACACGAAAAATTAATCATATTAATGTCTATTCATATGTCTAACAGCAGTTTTTCACAAATATACGAAATCGCAATAAATAATAAAGAGTGATGTAACGGACTAATTTTTTGGTACTGTCAATAATGATTTATCGGTTTGTGAATAGTACTACCAGTCCGGGACTTGGTATTATTTCGATTCGGAAAAATTACTACAGATGTCTATTGTCTTATTAAATATATTTGGAGCATGTTTGCATGATTTAGGTAGGTAGAGAATATTTCATGAATATTTTCGGAGAGTTGCGACAATTTATGAATATTATTTTCTGGTGAATTTCCGTAACTTGTGAATATTAATTTTTAGTGTGGTATATTGAGAAAATAGATGAGGAAATATTTTTGTGGAGTTAATTTAATTAATTGGTGGAGTTAAGTAATATTTGGAAATAATTTATTTGAGAAATATTTAAAGCCATTGGATGAGATTACCTAAAGACTCAATCTTAGCCATTGATTTAGCATAAAATGGAGAAGCAAAGTTTGACTTTGCTACTTAATGGTTATCACCATTTCATCTACAACTTCACTCTCCTCTCTTATTTATCACCCACGCCATTTCTACCTTCTTCTTCCTCCTCCATTTCTTTCATTTTTACTCCACAAATCAACACAAAACCACCTAATTAAATCAAAGAAAAACCATTAATCTCTAAGAACTAAGTAATTAAAGTTGAAATTGGGGATTAAAAGCTTAGAGAATTCAAGTTGCCATTGAAGGAGGTGAGTTGTGAAATTTGAATATTATGATTTAATGGGTAGAATTCAAGGATTAGGCATGCAATAGATGCATTAAATCATACTCCATTTCTTTTCTTTGTTAATTTTGATGTTAATGTGAATATCTTCCTACTTTGAAGATATTGGTGAACCTTCCTCAAAGGGCAAGGAGAAGGCCAAAGAGTAGAGGTTCTAAGCTTTTTAAAGCTTCTTTTTAAGGTTAGTGCACTAATACCTTCTCTCCCTTTTTAATTTGTCAAGCTTTCCATTTCTAGGTTTTTGATGAATTTTGATGTTAGAGGTGTACTTGGGGTGGACTGGAAGTCATTTTCGACCCTTTTATAATTTCCATTTATTTCTAACTTCTTCATAAAAGTTGTAGCTCTATTTATTAGCTTTCCAAAACATCCTCTTATGTTCAATTCCAATACTTTTAGCTCAATTTATGATTTAAATACCAAAACTAATTCTGTTATGGCGTCTCACTTATATAATCGAATTGACTGTCCCTTTTGGCCACTAAAATGGCAAGATAATATCTCGTGTTCTTCATAAACATTGTATTTATACTTCTTAGATTTCTAAATCATCCTCTTGTGTCTAATTTGAATACCTATAGCTCAACTTATGATCTTTATACCAAAACTGGTTGTGCTGAATCGTGTTGGATTGTTGGTCTGTGTTCTTGGGTTTCTTACACCCTCTTAGAAAATGATTTGGACTATGGTCCCTTTATGACATTTCTAGCATATTGTCTTACCTTTCTAAGGAATTAGGTTTCACTTAATTTGAAGTCCTATAACTTCAGTTATACCCTGAAAACACAGCAAAGGTTAGGTTTGTGAAAATGCTGAAAATTTCTTAATTTAAGTACTTGTATACTATATTAAGTATATTTATTTTGAATATGTCCATTTTAATTTATTGAGCATGAGAAAATGAGAATGTGGTGGATTTTCGTAAGTTGTAAGTTAAGTGATTTTGAAATTATAAGTGTAAATTATAAAATATTTTTAGATGAGAAATGAGAATTATTTGTGAAAGATTGAAATTATTTTGGCTCTACTATACTTGATTGATATGTGGTATGATGAGATGTATTGTGATATGTGAGCATGCTTGGGTTATCAGCCCATTATATTTGGTGGAGCTATGATCATATGCTAGGGTCATCAGCCCTCATAAATAAGCAGACGCGCTTATTATTGTGGTAGTGCTTACACATTTGCATAGGCCACGCGTG
Source organism: Jatropha multifida (assembly GCA_948099535.1). Lineage (NCBI taxonomy): Eukaryota > Viridiplantae > Streptophyta > Magnoliopsida > Malpighiales > Euphorbiaceae > Jatropha > Jatropha multifida. The sequence goes on along the minus strand of CANUEX010161320.1, from coordinate 15,526 downwards.
ATGCTTCCATAGGCCACGAGTGTGATATTGGTGGGTGGTGCTTTCATAGACCATGATTGTGTGATTGGTGGATGACGCTTCCATAGGCCACGATTGAATCTGTTTACATTCTTTCGGTGTTAGTATGAGATTTAATAAAATAAAAATGGAATTTTATCTCATTATAAGAAATCGAAAACATAATGATATTTTTTTATATTTTCTAAATTATACCGAGTTTAGTAAAAGTTTATGAGATGTGGGTTTCTTTATCTTTTTCCAAAATATTTGGATTTAATTAGCACATTTATGGTGCTTGATATATTTTATGGTTAGAGTATTTTTGTTTTCAAAAGTGTTATGATTTATTGCTTGGCTATATTTTTTTAAATTATAAATATTGAGCACCACTGAGTCATCCACTCAACACGTCGATTTTTATCACACGCAAATTGTGAATGGTGGAAGCTTCTTGAAGTCCGGAGGTGAAGCATCAGAGAGTAGTCTTAATTTTTGGTAGAATATGTATATGAGCGTGGATTATGGCATGTATAAACTTAATATAACTCATTTTGGAAGTTGTAAATATTGAGGTTATATTTAATGAAATCGGTGGCTGATTAAATATTAATTCTCGATTTTATGTGTGGTGAATGATTAATGATGTATATATTCTTGAAATGAATGGATTATAATATTGATGAGAAAACTTAAGTAAAATGAATGCATATTTAGAAGTGCTTGTGCCATTTTGTATTTAATTGGAGTTTTGGGGTATGGAGGAATTATATTGGAAGTGTGCATATTTTCTTTGTGCGGCAAGTTTTTTTTTTAAGGGAAGCTCTTGCAAAATTTTTAATTTACCTTCATAATTTTATTTTCTGTAAGATTTCCCCTAAAAACTATATTTTATATTTTATTTACTTGCCTCACTAAGGAAACATAACTACTTCTAATATGTGATTGGAGATTATTAGCAGAATAGATCGGTGTTTCGGCACCGAATGTGGCATCCGCCGTCTGGTTCTCCTAGATTAGGCGGTGGGTGTTACAAGTGAGTAGAGTATAGTCCCACGAAAATTGTATACCAATTACCAAAATTATGTTAACCTACTATTATTTAAACGATAAAAAGAAGAATAGTTGTAAAAATAAAAATAAAATAAAATAATGGAAAAGAATTCAAGCAAGAATAATTGATAAAAAGAAATCAAGGTTTCAAAAGCTACTAGGAATTTTAACTTCACTTAACTCTATCCAATTTATTTTATTAGTTTGTTAATTAATTTTATTTATTTAAATAGGGATAACAACCCTAAAATCACTAACAAACTCTTCTGATGTATTGTTAGTTATTTTAACCCCATCTAATTACCTATCTTCCAATAGTGCAATCAAACATGAATTAAATCATTAACTTTTACGGTTTGTTTAAGAATTCATAACTTAAGGTTGTTAAATTATGAAAACCCCCATGAGTCAAACCATATAGCTTCCGCATTAAATTATTATTCCCATGTAATTTATTATCTTTTTTTATCAAATACCCTTTTTTCGATAATGATTAATGAAATAAATCAATTCAGGGGAGATAGGTACATGGCCATGGCATGTACATGGCCTGCCCGTGTAATTCACTAACTTAGCCATGTTGAGCTTTAAACTTCAAATTTCTACTCCAACCTTCTTTGATGCAATTTTTGGCTATTTTTCTACTAAAAACCCTTCAAATTAAGCTTATCAAGAATCAAGAAAACTTAATTAAAAATATTAATAAATCTAAATGAAAAAAATACTAAAAATTCCTAATAAAAACTAAGCTAAAAAATATTATAAAAATATGACCTATCAATGTCCTCCTATACCACAACTTGGAGGTCTCCTATTATGATGTGTGTTTCGATGTATTGCATCTTCTCCAAGGCCACTAGTACCACGTAGAACCCACATCTAATTCTATCTTATTATAAATAAGTAATTTGCCAAATATTTAATATTTCATACTTAGGTAGGCTAAAAACTTTTCAATGTTGTTCAACTAATTTCTCAGGATATATATATATATATATATTTTAAATAATACAATTTTAAATAATCGAATTTACTCTAACATAATTCTCTTAATATTGTACTTTATATTCATACATAACTAATATCCTTTATATATATCTATAAAGCAACTAGAGTTATCTATTAAATACATAAATTACCCATAAATATCAACACATAATTATATTGCTCTTTTATTTGTTGTTGAAATAAGAAACTAAGAATTTGTTGAACTGAATCATTTCAACCTAAAACACAAATGCTTTGATGAGATGTCAACTTATTGAGGATTTAGTACCCCTTAATTGGCATAAGCATTTTAAACATTACCTAGCTTACAAATCAATTATTATAATTTAATACATCATTAAGGCTCATTACAGATTTACTTCAATTAAATAAAATTATATATCATATCAATCATATATTAAATAATCACTTAAAAGTACAGAAGAAAACATATTACTATGTACTTTTTTGTACTTTCTCATCTCATATAAATATCTCAGATAATTCAGATAATTCGACTAATGACAGCATTTCACAAAATCATAATTTTTCACAAAATCATTGTTTTCATTTGGACAGTACTGAAGAAAACATATAGTTATGTACATTTCAACAATATCTCACAGTTCACAAATTTCAAAGCAATAACTTCTCCCTTTAATTGTGTTCACTTTCACATGTGTGCATATAGCCTGATGATATAATCCCCATCAGGGTTGGTTTCTGTCATTAATCCAAATAATAGCATAGCACAATCAGAATCAAACACAATAATCAACAAGATTCTCATATTTACAATTTCATATCGCAATTTAAATAATTCCAAGATCATCGATAGTAAGTGACTCAATAAATTCTTTCAAACATTCTAATCATCATAATTTGAATCAAAAAATTTAAATACACATAAGAAGGGGTTAAACACCATAACTCACCTTGATTTCATGTATCTTACTCATTTCGACACATATAATTTTGAAATGATTTGTAATAACCCTTGACCTTTCTTTGCTTCCTTACGTTTTTCCCTTCCTTCCTATCACTTATTGGTTTAATCCCTCCTTGGAACACTTGTAGGTTTCTAATATTTTGTTGTAAGTAAACTTAGGCAAGTTGGGTATTTATAGAAAAATAAATGAAATGAGAAAGCTAAGGTTGAAAATGAAAGTATGAATAAAAGAAAATATAGTATTTTCTCTAATACACTTGTCTTCCTTTTCTTAATATAAAGGATGAATCATACTTTATGGTAAATGATTTCTAGCAATTGCTAAAATGATTGAAAAAAAAATGTGAAAGGGAGAAACCAACTTTGAAATGAAGGTATGAATCAGTGAAAATATAATTTATTCTCTAATACACTTGTCTCCCTTTTATTAATTTAGAGGTTGAATAATTTGGTATCTTCTAGCAAATAATAAAAAGAAGAAAATGAAATGGAAGAGCTACGATTGTAAATGAAAATATTAATAGGTGAAAAGATGATCTCTTTTTCAGTACACTTGTCTTTCTTTCCTTAATTTAGAATAATGAATAATCTATTGTGTTGTGCACATATTAAGTTGCCACATGTAAGAATAAAATTTTCCTTTTATCTCCTTTAGTTACTTTGGTTAAGTAGTAGTATAGATGCTCTTTTTTGTCATTTCATATTTTTATTATTTAAACTCATTTGATTTAGTGTTTTATTCCTTTAATTCTTAAATTTTTTTATTAAGATATATGTATATCTATTTTTATGCATTTATATTATTATACGTCTAACAGTTTTAGGATTTTCCATATTCATCACTTTAATACCTTACAAATTTTAGTTCTTTGCATTTCAATAATGCTTCACTAGGTCACATATTTTATAAAATATTCACTTATTATTTATTTGCTTAATTTACACCATATTTTGAGTTTAGTATTTTCTTTGCATTTAGAGTGTTACATCAACCAATAATTATTAATAATAATCAATCAACTACTATTTAATTGTTCAATAATTAGAAAGAATCAAACTAAAAATTGTTTAATGAAAATTTTTTTAGTACTTTCAAAAAAAAATCTGGGTATTAGAATTCTACTCCCTTAATAATAATTGTCCTCGAATTCATCTGAACCAATAATTTCTAATGTCGATAACCAATTCTTCCTCTTTCAATCCACTTCTTTCTTAATAGACCAACATTAAATTTCCTTTATAATTAAAAATATACCTAACCATCTCTATATACTAATACTTTACAACGTCTACATTACTAACTTAATCACTTCTTTCTTAATAGTCTAGCACGTAATCTTCTTATTCTCTATACTTATTTATCTCCTAGAATATTTACGAACATTAAATTCAACTCATTAATATTTATACCTTCATATTTCAAAACTTATATCATATACACATTATATGCCTAAACCGACTAGGTCTTACATTTTCTTGACCTCCAATATATTCCTTTAATCTTTATTCTCATTTCGACACTTATTACTTCTATTCCCATTAGTTAATAGAAATCATAATCCTAATTGTTCAATAAAGATCACCAAGCAATGACAATTGTCTTTTTAATTTCTTTCAGATAATTTATGTCACGCATAACCATAATTTACTAACTAAGCAGTTAATCTTTATATGCTCTTTATCATTTATTAATTCATTCATTTATAATCAATGCAATTTATCTTATAAAAGATCTAAAGATTCAGTAAATACTCTAGGCATCAAAATAATATAATTCTAAGGAAATTAAACTTTTCTTATTTATTCTATATTCAACATAGAATACCAACTTCATGCTACTCCAACAATTGGCACAATAAAAATCCTCATGGTTTATTTCTCCCCCAAAACAACAATTTGTTTTTTTCTTTATAACCATATCACTTCATTTTATTTACAATATTCACACACTTCTCAATTAATTCATGCAACTTAAGTTATGCCTATTCCACAAAGTAGCTATTTTTTCCTATAAAAATATATTCTCATCTCCAAAGTAAATCATCTCAATGCATATATAATTCAATTTTTTTATATATCACACTTATGCAAATGTAATTCACATGTCTTTTTATCACAAAGAGCATTTATCATTCCAATTATAATAACCACACAATCAAATTATAGATAATTTTCATCAAAAATTTCTATACTAGAATCATACTCCAATTATATTAGATCTAACGTCCTTTAGATTCAATCTAGTAAACATACTTCTTTAAAGATTTAGAAGTCTCATTTTTAATATTCCCTTTTTCTGAGTTTTTGTGTTCATTCTTTATACTCTCTCATTAAAAATCTTATAACACTTAATTAATATTGGATTCAACTGTGAAACTCAAAAGCTAACCATTTTCCCTTAAAGAAAAGCATATATATTTAGAATAACATAACATAATAATCATTTATTAATATGAAAAATTAGATACATTATTATTTAAAAATAATTACAACTCAAAACAATAAAATTTAGAGGGTAGTAAGTCTTATAGTTATTGTTTGAGTTGTCTTAAGCTGATGTTGTTGTATATTTAGCAGTTGACTTGAGATTTTCAGTTTAAATATATCATAATCATATCTTAAATCTTATAAATTAGATTTTAAACTTGATGCTAAGTTATACTGATCCTTCATGTTATGGAAAGTAGAAGGTATATCACAAGTTTCTAGTTGCTTATTTATCATTCCCACAATAGGATATGGTTCTTGATCCTCAGGTTGTGTATCCTCCATAATTTTATCTTTCCCTTTGAAAGTTGAAGCTTCTTCCATCTCATTCAAAATCATCATAGGTTAGGAGCTTAAATAAGGAAGTACACACTTTTCCAAATAAAGTTTGGAGCAAGGTTTATTAGTAAGATACATTTCATCTAAGAGACTAATGTTATAAAGGTGAAAAGTAGGAATGAGAATTTTACCAAAAGGTAGGCAAATACACTCATCTTTAATTTTATTTATAAAGAAGATAATGGAAGGAGGAAGATTTATCTCCTATTTGATTAAAAGCATAAAAATAAAAAAATAAATCAGATCTTTTAAGGCGATAACTCATTACCTCTCTTTGAAAAATATTATGAATACAAAAATGATTAATGAAGTTAGAGAGAAGAGGCAATTTCTTTATTATAGGAGCAAAAGCTATTTTTAAGGAATTATCATTTAAAGTAATATGAGTTTGCTTTAAAGGAGATAGAGGTTATTCTGACCATCTTGTTAGGGATTGGAGTATCCATCCCTCAATTAGAATTTTAAGATCATGAGACAAAAGTTTTTCATTTACCTTGATAATTTAACCCTTAATATTATATATCAAGGTATTGATGCTGAGATCATATTGGAGAAAGGCATATATACGATAATCCTTAATCAAAAGGCCACATCAGGTCTGAAAATAAAAAACATCAAATAGACCACTATTTCGACATAAAGACTCATCCTCAATAATTTCAGGAATGAGGGTATTTTGCTTTATCAGTAACTTATATTTTTCTTTTGGCTCCTTTACTAGAGAAATGAGAGCTAGGGGCATATAAATTAGCATTTCCTCAAGAAGAGTTGGATTCAAGAAGTAGGAAGATGGAATCCATTTGAAGAACAAGGAGATTTTGAACTCAGAGAAGTGTAATGCTTAACAATGGAGATCTGTTGTACAAATCCAAACGTATGGTAGAGTATTTAATTAGCTAAGGATATCCTATTAAACAAATATTTCCTTATCGCACACTTATTATTGGCATGTGACCTTTGAAGTCTTTTGAGGCAATTTTGATAATGGAGGATCATTGCTAACAATGTTTGAATATCAAAGATCTCTTTGATATTTGTGCTTCTCTATCATCATCACCGTGTGTTTTACTTTATTACTTGTTTATTTTTAACAATTGAATATATATATATTAATACACAAGAAAGATTAATAATTGTTATTAACTTGTGCATTAACGAATGGTTATTGATTATTGGTGTTAATCAACAAAGTTTTCTTAGTTTTCTTTCCTTTTTTTCCTTTAATTTTCCCCTTTATATTTCTTTCTATTCTACTTCTTTCTTTGTGTTTTTTTATATTCTTATATATATACATCACTACTTTGCGTCTTTATTTTTATTACTTTGTTTTGCACCATTCTTGCATACAACATTAGTATTGCAGAAGAATATTGGTTGATCAGGCCAAAATTCATCCACATATACTCCAAGTTCTTAGCAATTTTGGAAGCAAAATCTGAAAATTTTCATACATTGTTCTTCTTTTTTTTTCCTCTAAAGAATTCTTACATTTCTATACTTTCTAAATTCACCACACTTAGCCATGCAAAAGAAATAATCATACTCTTACATTTAGCCATGACATAAAAGCAGATTTTATTTCCACTATACATTTTAATGTCTTAAAAATTTTTTTCCCATTAAGTGCTTTATTTAATTCTTAGACTTTCACACAAAATAGCTTAGTATAACTTTCAAGAAGTACATTCAATCAATAATTTGCACCCAGGTTTCAAATTATGTCACATATCATATCAAAATTTACTTATTTTTAAGATACTAACACATAACAAATACGTTTGTACATTTATACAAAAGCACTTAATACCTTACTATTCTATTATATGTTCTTATCATAAGACTGTCTAAGTTAATATAAGATTCCAAATAATTAAGTATTTGATATCCTATTCTAATCACTTACTTCAGGGTAATATCTTGTAATATCTCAATTTGACCATAAAATAATTAATTTTTTTATCATATACACATATTGCACAAACCATATCCTTGTCACACTCACCTATCTCAAATAATATATATTCAAATAATATCTTATAAATCTCGCTTAATTAGGATACTTAAATTCTTTTATCAATCACATATCCCAGTCATATCTGATAAAATTCATTTTGATCCTGATACAAAGATTTTGTCAATCATTCATATTATACAAATCATATCCTTATTTCCTATTTACCTAATTTACTTAACATTTAAAGAATGAATTTTTCATAATATGTAGGGTATTACTGCTAACCCTTGCTAAATTTATAAATAGAAAAGAATTTTTCAGTTATCACACAACTTAACGTGGATTCAAACAATAAATGAGACATAACACAACAAGACAATCCTATGCTCCACAGTTACTTTGGTTAAGTAGTAGTCTAGATGCTCTTTCTGATTATTTCATATTTTTATTAATTAAACTCATTTGATTTAGAGTTTTATTCCTTTAATTCTTAAATTTTCTTATTAAGATATATGTATATGTATTTTTATGTATTTATGTTATTATACATCTAACAGTTTTAGTATTTTCTATATTCATCACTTTAATACTTTACAAATTTTACTTCATTGCATTTCAATAATGCTTTCAATAGGTCACAGATTTTATAAAATATTCATTTATTACTTATTTGCTTAATTTACACCATATTTTGAGTTTAATATTTTCTCTTTGCATTTAAGGTGTTACATCAACCAATAATTATTAATAATAATCAATCAAATACTATTTAATTGTTCAATAATTAGAAAGAATCAAACTAAAAATTGTTTAATGAAAACTTTTTCAGTTTTTTTTAAAAACAATAAAATTTGGGTATTACATTAATGGTACTAATGAGTTTCAAGTGCATCTCCTAGATAAATAAAATTGAGGAAGTAGTCCTCCAACCTATCTGTATGGCTCCCAAGAAACCTATAAATAAGAAATAACTTTACATTAAATTAATTAACATAATTTTGAGTATTCACCCTCTAATTAAATAGCAAATAATAGACAAATTATAATACCTCTTTAGATTGTTTTTTATCTAATTGGAATTGCAACCACTTCAGTGAATTCATTTGAATATTCACCCTCTAATTATATAGCATTTTATGATGTTTTACATTTGAGAAAATTTATTTGAGAAAATAATTTAGAACATTAATAAACTCAATTTTTTATGCTATATTGAAGAATAATATATTTTGACTAAGATGCAAATATTAGCTACATAATGGGTTATAAAATTACTTGAAACCATAAGTTGTGCCAAATTCATATGGTTTGGGCTATCAAAATAGTGGTGGAATTGTTATGAGGTGTTCTCATCCTCAAATTTGAATAAGTACTGTACATACTTCAATTTGCACAGCGGAAAAATTTGTCACACAACACATTTCTTTATAAGGCCAAGTCAAACATGTTGAACCCTAGCTATAATTTTCTATTTGTCCTAGGTCCTTTAATGGTGGAAGGAACATTAACTGTACCTTATTAGTTGTCTTTAATGCAAGTATAAGGGCCCCGATGCAACGAAGAATGAATGAATAATATCATCTATTGCATCATTCGGTAACTGGCAAAATGTTCTGACAACCATACACATGATAATGTGTTACCACGTAAAGCAATCTCTAAGGATTTGTTCCCAAAAGTTTATTGCATAGGTCAAATCAATCATAATCTAAATTGTCTATCACTGCCTTTCCTTCGACCGGCAATCCTAAGAGTGTTGTCACATCCTGCAGGGTGATAGTGGCTGCTCTCACTGTTAGATGGAATGTGTCGGTCTCTAGCTTCCATCACTCAACCAAAGCGTAATAAATGCATGATCAACCTCCATAAAACCTATCTGATAAATGCCATAAAATTAAACTAATCTAAGGTAAAGAATTAATCATTGGTCACAGTACATCTTAGGTTTGTTGCTCGTCTCGGGCAAAGTTAAGAGCATGTATCTTAAATGCATCATATGAAATTATTAGATTATAACTCGTGTTTCATAAAATTTAATATTTTGTAGTGACATTTAAGGAATTATAAGCTCATCTCATTATGAAAAATGGCTTCGGATCAACGTACATGTTATATTGTTAACAATTCTGAATTAAGTGGACTAGGCAGAATAAAATTTCCTTGATGATTATGCACTTCCATCTATAAATATTAAATATAAAATACATAACATATAAAACTAGTAAAATATGAAAGCAATATATTATTTAGGACTATTATTATCTATATCGTTATGAAAAATTAAAATACTTCAAATAAATATATATATATATATATATAATCAACAAATATAAAGATTGTCAATATATTGTTTAATGAAAATAGTGGATTTTGAACAAACATAAACATGAATAAAAATAAAGTATATGTATTCATAATGAGCTAGCAACATGGAGGCAAACAGCAAGGTAAATACTTCTAGAAATCATCGTCACTACTATTTGATGAAAAATTTGAGAGTTTAGAGTCATCAATAGTGTCATCTTGACTATAATTTAAGTTAGGTTCTGAGTGGTACTTATCAAATCGTTATTGCATCACTTTAATTTATTTATATAATTATTCTTTAACTTTGGCACTTCTACCTCTATTGAATGAGGCAACATGGCAAAAAGTACGTTCAAAATGACTATTTCATGATATCCATAGTAAGCCTCCATCTCACATCTCACTTCTCATAATCTTGCCTATTCATGGATGTTTTTATATAATTTTCATCGACCAAAATTTTCTAAACTCCTAGAATGTGGCTTGTAAAAAATGTGTCCTGCTTTGCTTAGTGACATCCAAGAATAATTCTTAATATTATTGAATAATCGTCTCTTATCACACCACATAATGCCATTTGGGTTTACATACATATCAATTGATAAAATCTCATCTTGTTTAGGAATTGTTGAATATTGCTAATTCAAATCATTAATTTTGTGAAATATAGTCTATTACAAATAATACAATTTATTTAAATAACATTCATATTTTATATATCACACATTAAATTTAATTGAAAAAATCTCATAAAATTAGTAATCCAATCATAAATCATTAAATCAATAATAATACATTCATAAATCATTTAAAGTATTAATGATATCAATATTACATATATAATGAAATTACGTCTAACTTGAAGGACCAGCTCTATTTGGGCACCTCTTCTTGTTGTGTCCACCTTGCCTACAAAGAGTAAAATGCTGCCCACTTCTAGATTCAGTAATATCCATTTCACTTCTAATGCGAGTTAATCTTGGCCTCTCTTTTTTTCTTTTTAATTTCATGTTTGGAATGATTGTTGGTCCAGTAAATTGCGGCCAATAATCTTCATATGCCAATGAAGCAAAATGACTTTTATAACATTTAAGAGCTTCGACCAATGTGTATACCTTGTCAACATGAGTCCAAAAATCAACATGCAAGTGATTGCATACAACAATAGCATGTGAACATGACATTTTTGTCCCTTAAAACTTGCTATACTCATACTCTTCTTTTGAAAGATTTACAGTTTGAGTATTGCCACCTTTTTTTCTTACAGGATCATATCCTCTTAATACCTAACAAAGTCTGGTGCGACTATCAAACTTTATAACCCTATGAACATTTATATTTTTCCCTTTCTCCACATCTTTATACATTATGAAGCGTGTGTATTTCCATCAAAAAGTTCATATGCAAAGGGAAAATTATAAACGTATCCCCACATTATGTCAATAATATCTACTCTGTCCTTATATTTTTTAAAATACACTACTTTATCCTTATATTTTGATTCCGTTCAACTATTCTAACATTTCGTCAATATTTTCGATTTTTACCGTTAAATCTAAAAGAAAAGACTAAATACCCTCTGTCTTCTTTCTTTTTCTTCTTTGTTCTCTCTCATTCTCTGTCTCTCTCTCAGTATCCAAATACAGAAATTTTCTTAAATAATCCCCATAAATTTTGACCTATTATTCTTTGCTACTCATGAGGAAGGTCAGAGGAAGCTCTTGGTTGGCAACTGTTAAAAGGGCATTCAGGTCCCCTACAAAGGATAATAACAAGAAAACTAGTAGAAGGAGAGAAGACCATGATAAAAAGGATGAGGAAAAGGTTCAACTTTTTTATTTTAATATTTTTTATTTCAAATTTGATTTTTACTCCAAAATTTGTTTCTGGGTTTTATGCAGAAAAGAGGAAAAAGAAAATGGATTCGAAAATTAGATCTGATTTCACACCCACCTTAAAAACCGAACAATTGAATTTCAATTGTTTCAAAGGTGAGATTTGCAGCTAAAAATCCACTTTGATTTTCTACAAGTGAGATTATTTGCCTCGATTTCGTTTAATCATAGAGATGTTTCAGTTGGTTGGTTCAAAAGACATTTATGGTAGAAAACGCAAATTTAATAGGGAGGTAAGGCTATTTGTGTCTTTTTAGAAGCCTTTTAAGGGAAAATATCAAAAAAACTAATGGAATGTTAGAATAGCTTAGCGGAATCAAAATATAAGAACAAAGTAGTGTATTTTAAAAAATATGGGGACAGAGTAGATATTATTGGCATAATGTGGGGATACATTTATAATTTTTCCTATGCATAAAGGGTCCTCTTCTCTCTAAAGTGCTTGACACATCAAGCCAATGTATGCTGCACAACATAGATTATCTACATTTGTCTCACACCCTTAAATGTACTATTCACACATTCTACAACTTTAGTAGTTGAGTTGCCATATCTTCTACCGCCATCATGTGCGTCGCATTGCCCAATTAATAGTACATTACTAAATTTTTTTTAGTCCTATATTTTTTTATTTGATATATAACATTATTATTATTATGATTTTCTACAATTATAATCAACATATAAAAAACAACAAGAAACAAGTAAAAATTATATAAATATCATATACATTCACAATATATACAATAGACCTACTAAAAATAATACATACTAGAAATATATTAAAGATATATACTAGAAATATTACACAACAAACATTTATTGTATCCAGAAAAAAATATAGAAATATATTAAAATCATATACTAGAAACATACGCTAAATATATATTAGAAATATTCTCAACATCTAAAAATATCATACTAGAAATTATATATATACTAAAATGGTGTTCAGAGGAACAGTGTAATGACATTTAAACGGCTCCTTTTCTTATTATTTTTGTTTTATCCATCTTATCCATTTCCTTCTAGGTTTTTTTTCTCCATCATTATCAAAATCACTCTCTAGAAAATCTTTCTCTGCACTTCTGACTATAGTTTTGTGAACTTATTCCCTAAGAATTTTCTCTCAAGCGAATTTCAATAGGTACTTTTCTTACTCCTTTTGTTTAATTATCTTCTAATGAAAATTTATATTTGTAAGTTGATTGATGCAAAAATCTCGCGAGATCAAACAATAGTGACTCATTATCTTTCTTTGTTTTTGTTTTTTCTGAATTTTTTTTGGGTTATATGTATTATTTGTAGATTAATTGTTTATAAGATTGAGGAGATTCGATGGAAAAAATCTAAAGAGATATAATTTTCAGGATGGCAAAGTGTATTTACCAGATTGGGATAAAATAATAGTAAATCAAATTTATGAGTTAGCTAAAGAATGCCTTACACTAAACCATTACGATGCAAAAAGGATAGCTACAAGGATGTTAGCCAAGAAATTATTACCATCTTTTCTGATCAGTTGTATCTGCCCCACCTCAGCAATGACAAATCTACTCTACAACATAGAAAAATTATCTATTGTATAAATGAGTGAATTTTGTACAAGTCCGTGTCTATAATTTGATATGAGGATAAAGTTGCCAATTTCAATTTATGACATGGAAATTGTAAAAGTCATTGGTTTCGATCAAAATTCGTAGCCAATCGTAGATTACCTTCACTTGTATATATTAAAAACTTATTAGAAATATTCACATCTACTAGAAAACTTACTCCGTAAATAATATTAAAAATATTATTTGAATATAGCAATGGTCTATATTATATAAATATTCACATATGCAAAAAATAAATATTTATGAACTTTATTATTTTTATAAATTTTATATTTTTAATTTATTGCTAACTTTAAAATTTATTTATATTTATATATAATAAATATACTTTTAGAATGGAAAAACTAAGCCCAAACACCTAATAAATATACCTATTCATTTCTCAAATTATTATAAATATTTATATCTAGAAATTGAATTAAAAAATTATACTTCGAATAAAAAAATAAAATATTAAAAATTATTTACCTTTATCAACACCTTCCTTATTTCTATCAAATGTGTTTCAACTATTGTGCTTGAACGAGTCTAATTGTATATTTGTGTTTGGCAATTGAAAATAAAAGTGCTATTGAGTGTCGTGCTAATGTGAGTGTTGTGGTATTATAAAGAATTTCCTATTTAATAAGAAAAGCTGAGTAGCATGAATAAGGGAATTCATAGGTAGCTGTTGACATATAATAATAAATTATTTTAATTAAATAAATAGACTCATAAAATAACTCTAAATATGAAGTTAATCAGGATTTGAAATCCTTATTTAATACAGACTATTCGGACTCATTATATATACGCTAAATATACTCTAAAATGGAGAGAATAACAATCAATCTCTCCAAAATTCTGAGAGTTTAATAGTAGCTATAAGGGAATCGATTCCCTGCACCATTTCAATCTATCACGCAAGTCTTGTATATTGTCAATACAAATGTATTGCACCAAAACTACTAGATGATATGTGTGTTTTGGTGCAAAAGTATTTTGATTATTCAAATATTTTTTTATTGAAGCCACTAGTTAACCTGGTGGATTCTTAACAAAATGTTCAACTAATTAATGTTCGCACTCCGCAAGTATACGGGCTGTATAAGTAGTAAAAAATTATCGCCCTACAGAGATTAGGGAATAAGCTACTAATTTTTATGTTTGATAATTATTCGTAAGACTGAATAAAATGAAATTGATTAAATTGAGCTGCAATTTAAATTAAATAAATTCAAATTAGAATAAGCAAGTAGAGATAATTAAAAATAAATTCGAACAGATATTTGTTGAATTGGTCTAGCTATGAGATCTCTATTAATTCTTAGTGTAATCACTGAATAGTTGATTTATGGTGTTCAGATTCCTCTCTCGAGTCTAAATGGACCACTACAATCATATGACATCTACTTTCGTAACTTAAAAACGTCATGTCAATTCCTAAAGAAGAATTAATGTAAGGTATCCAAGTCCCTCTCTCAAGTTTAAATGGACTATTAAAATTACGCACTTCTACTTTTGTTGCCTAACATAATTAAAACTCATTAAGTTGGTATTAATTCTTCTACCCTCAGAGAACCTAGCCTATTTCTAGGTCTAATATTTGAGGTCCAATCTAGCTAGTTTGTCAATCTTTCAATCTATTCAAACATATCTAAAATTATGCAAATATGAGATCCTAACATATTCACAGACGTTAGATTCAACATATTAAATCAGGAATTGAGCATTCAACATAAATTAAACCATTCAAAGTTGCATTTTTAAATTAATAAATAGTTCTCATAATTAGATCCAAATATTTAGCCTAGCATTATATAATACCCTGAAATTTTTATTTCGAAACATTCCCATTTAAATTTAAATTGTAAATTATTAGCCAATAATATTACGCCACGTAATATTATAGGGATCGAAAATCATTTTGGTTCACCCGAAAATTTATTGAATAACCATT
>CANUEX010161283.1:0-16362 GCA_948099535.1 Jatropha multifida | reverse complement strand
CTGAGTTAGACTATTTAAATTCGGTTTTCGATTTGGTTCGCGGCATAAAATATTATTTTTGGCCAATTCTCATTGGTGAAAATTTACAATTAAATTTTAAATAAAAATTCTTTTAAAAATAAATTAATGGGTTATTTCATTACCTTCTTAATTTCTGATGAAAAACTAGTTAATTACAATTCTTATTCTCTCATCCTACAAATGACAGGTCCAAAATCTCAGGAACCACCACAAGAACATCCTTTTATCAGAATCAAGGATTTGTTTTTGCCAAATTTGGACTGTTGCCAATTTACTTGGAACTCCCACACCAAGCTTTATATGACCTGTTAATAGATTTCGGTTCGAATCTCTCTCCCCTAGTACTCAAAAAAATTTACTTCACACTCGTTTCTAATCATATTTGCTTTTCTACGAACATATACTACAGATCTAAATTCAGTCCAATATGAAGAAAAAGAACACAAAGCATGTAGAATTAATAAAGATTCTGTGTAAACAGAGCCTGGACTTTGAAAACGAATCTCTGTCCATTGAAGCTAGCTCTTAAAAGTATAGCCTCAACCAACTCAGCAGTACCCATATCTTGAAAATGCCCAGAAAGCTAAATCGCCCATTTAAAGAAAGGATCCACACAAGAATCGATGGTTCTTGTAATGATTTACTTCTCTTACTCATAAAATGGAGACTTGCTCTATGGAACCTATCCGCTAGGCAGTTTAAGAAGCTACCTGTCTCTCCTTGTGGACAAAGCAAAGTGACTGTGAAATTGGATTAGGATATGCTACTTTACTGATGACTATAAAGTTGTGAAAATTTCAAATACTTATAAGCCAAATTAAGTTTGGGTATTCATTTGAAATCCAATCTTTGGAGAAGCCTTCCGGATTTCCTTCACACTGATTACTCATATCTTCCTCCGGAGGATTATTTGCCAATGGTGCTTTGAACTAGCTTTTTCTGAAAAAAATGGACTACAGCAATTGGTTAGAGATGATAATTGCTTTTGATCTAGCTAATAAGACCTTTTGCATGGTCCCTCTACCTGCGTACAGGCCTCAGCCAGTGTCCATCTATGATTCTAATATCCATTTGCATGATTTAAAAGGTTGCCTCTGTATCATGAATGACTTTTGAGAACAGGAGTTGGTACCGCGAAAGCGACTTGTATGTTAGAAACAATTATGGAATGGGGTTTACTTGGAGAAAATTATACACTCATTTGCATTTGCAAGGCAAATATGACTTGAAACCTTTGGCATACTCCAAGAAGGGGAATAAGGTTTGGTTACTTGTAGATTATTCTGAGGCAATTATTTGATAGACAAAAGGGTTGAGATTAATATTAATGGTCTTCCAGAAAGGAAGTAGTTTGTTGTTTGTGGGGAAAGTCTTGTGCAACTTGGTGATGGAAGTGAATTCGATGCAGATATTTCTTGGCAAATTGATCAAGATTATTGGGAATTGAATGATACTGAATAGTGAGTGAAATCAAATTAAAAGGTCAGAATAAGTTTGACATTCACTCAGGAGTTTATTTTTATTTTTGTCAGATAAACTGTTTTCCTTTTTAAATTTTAACAATACTTTCCTTTAGCTGTTGCTATATTAAGAACATGCTGTATCAAATTGATAAAAAAAAGCCTATTATTTGTCAAATTAATATGATGATTTTATTAGATTAAGGAGATGAGACATGCTTAATGAAATTTGCTTATTTCTGCTGCAATTTGTTGTACCTGGCAACCTCTTACAGGTAAATGTCTAGCAGCGAAGACAGACTTCAACCATTCAATTATTACAAAACAAGAACCAAATTACAGTATGAAAAAATCAGTACCTAATTGATTTGTCTGCTTTTCCACATTTTTCTCTCCAATGATTTTAATAACTCTGTCAGCTTCAATCTCTACCTTCACTTCCTCTTTTTTCAACCCAGGAACATCAACCTTGAATATATGAGCTTCTGGTGTCTCTTTCCAATCAAAAGAAGAGAAACTAGGATTGAAATTGCTGCTTCCTGATGAGCTACCGAAGAAATTTTGAATCAGAGACATTTCTAAGTTGTTTATCACTGAGAAAAGATTTTATTAATCCCGAGAAATTGTGAACTGCTTCTTCTGGTTGCTGTTGAGATGGAAAGAAAATAGTTTTGATATTTATAGAAAGAAGAAGAGAGATTTTGATGTTTTGGCATATAATCTATAATTAATTAGTAATATTATTTCAAAATAAATTCTAGATCATTAGTCATTATTAAAATAAACATTTAATTTACTTGTATTGAAACCCTTTTCGTGTGTAATTATATTTTAATTGTCACTTCCTCATATTGTTTTCGTATTTCCACATTTCTTTATTTCTGTTTCCATGCAACATAGGCTCCAATATGGCAATGCCGCAAGTAGCTAACTTGTAGTAAGGTGAAAACGGAGCAAATTTACAGGTATGTAACAAGCAGAGCAAAATAATTGTTTTTACTAGATCTTTGCACAAGAATATTTCTTTTGTTATTACATCATACAGAGCTTACACAATCCAACTTATTTTCCCTGTAAAATTCAATCAAACACCATATGAGGAATGAAAATTCTAACTAGAGATTTCTGTTGCCTTGACACCAGGTTTCATGATTTCCTCCTTACGAACAGTCACAGTAACTACTCTATTTTCCATTGAAGCCTTTACCTTATTTATCTTTGCATTCTCCCAGAGCCTGAATCTCGTCATGATTCCCACTGCTACGTTCCACTCGATGCCATTTGTCATTCTTGTCTTCTTTCTCCACATTCCTTGGATTTGAAGAACTCTGTCATCTTCAACTTCAAACTTCACTTCCTCCTTTTTCAAGCTCAGGAACATCAGCCTTAATCACATGGGCCTCTGTGTCGCTTCCCGGTCTACGCGAGTGTCAACAAAGGCAGCATTTTCACGAGAAATGATTGAAGATGATGAAGGAAATCTAAAATCTTTGAACAGATCCCGCAAATCGAAAGAAGATAAAGGATCGAAATGCTACTTCGTCAGTAACCGAAGATTGGAATCATCGCTACTTGTTATGTTGATTGCCGAGAAAGATATTTGTTACTCAGAAGTAAATTTATTGCTGTCCATGTCGATTGTAAATGGTGAAACAGAGGGCTCGAGGAATTTGTTCGGCCTTTTGGTTAACGAACTGTCCAGTGAATTCTGGAACGCTCAGGATTCGGATTTGGACTTAAATTCTGGAGGAAAATACTCTATTTTCAAATGGGTGAGAATTACTAACTTGGCTCTAAAGAATGGCCATCACACTAGCACTTTCTGTCCTCATCCTTCAGGCCTTCAATAATCTTTGTTTCAAGGGCCTGAATTCATTTTTTTGCTCTAAAGAATATTTTCCTACTTCATTTGCTTTCCAATTTTAGGTAACTAACAGCCAGAATATCATATTTCAGCAATTGGAATGGTAATCTTTTAACCAAATTGATAAGATTACGACATAAATTTTTGGCGTTTCAACAAGATTTCATAATACAGAGTTTCTTTTCCAATGAAATGAATTTCTTTCAAATGAGGGATTACTTAAGGAATATGGAATAAGCACTATCAACGTGATAACTCAGGGATTGGGCATTTGATAAAAAGGGTTTCGAATGGTCTTAAAACAGCTGGTGGCAACCATTGAAAACAAACAAATAGCAAAAAGCAAATGCTAATTTATTAGGTTGCAAATGCAACTACATGCACACATATATGTAAATTTCAGAACAAACACACACTTCTTTTCATATCTTAACACACCCCAGTGCAGCTTACAAGAGAGAAAATTGCTTAGCCAGAGATGTCAATAGCTTTCACATCAGGTTTCTTGATTTCCTCCTTAGGAACAGTCACAGTAAGAACTCCATTCTCCATTGAAGCCTTTATTTGATCCATCTTTGCATTCTCCGGCAGCCTGAATCTCCTCATGAATTTCCCACTGCTACGTTCCACCCGATGCCAAGTATCATTCTTATCTTCTTTCTCCACATTCCTCTCCCCGCTGATTTGGAGAATTCTGTCATCGTCGACTTCTACCTTGACTTCCTCTTTCTTCAGCCCAGGAACATCAGCCTTGAATATGTGAGCTTCTGGTGTCTCTTTCCAGTCTATGCGAGTGTTAATAAAAGCAGAATTTTCACGAGAAACGATCGAAGAAGATGAAGGGAGAGGAAAATCTTTGAATGGATCCCAAACGTCGAAAGCAGAGAAAGGATAAAAAATGCTGCTTCGTGAGTCGCCAGAGAAACTTGGAATGAGAGCCATTTCTGATCTAGAGAAGATTTGATTGATCGCTGAGAAGTAGTTTACGATTTTCTTTTTCCTGTCGATGATGAAACGGCGATAATGGAAGGGACATTTATAGGAAGCAGAAGAGAGTCGCTGGTTTTTTCTGGAGTATTCGGTACATCAAGATCGAAGAGCATGGAAGAGTCTGGACTAGGGCTTTTTCTGGCAAATTCTTGAAGTTCCGATAATGGTTTCAAATGGGTCAAATCCTACTTCGAAGATTGGGCCACCTCACCCACCTGTTGTACTGTGCTTATCTTAAGGAAAAGACAAATCTTTATGTAATTATAAGCTGCGGTTAAAAAATACAACATATAAAATATTATAGGCTCCTGCATAAATTTGCACTCAAACTATCGCGGATTTCTCCTGTAATTCTCTAAATTTTGTGAGGGTTTCATCCTGGCTATATACTAATAAATCCCTCGGTTACTATCTTTAAAAGAAATGATTATATAATCAACATCATTTTTAGGAAAAGTTAGAAATAATTTTCAATTGGAATTCGAATTTAATAAGATCAAACCAAACCCAAAAAAATTTGATTACTAAAAACTAAAATCAAACAAATTATATACAAGATTAAATCAAATTAATTTAGTTCAATAAATTTCTTTAATTTTTTTAAAACTTTCAAAATCATTTTAATTATATTTTATATAAGGATAAAATTTATCTATACTCAATATATGATAATGTGACATATCAAGTTAATAAAAGAAAAATTTTAAATAATATTAGATTCATTTAAATTGAAATATTATTTATAATTGATTTAACAAGTGACAATGTCATTCTAAGGCTCAGACGCAGCTCATGATAGTCAAATCAAATGGCAAGTGCTTTGACGGACGAGATTGTGGATCATTTTGAAGTCCAATCAAGTTATAAGCAAAGGACATCAGAGATACTACAATTTTGGAAACTATAATTATAAGATTTTTCTTTTTTTTTTTTTAGATAAACTATATTTATAAGACTTGGTAGTGGTACTAATATATGACTCTACCCATTGGAGAAATAGAAAAAATAAATTAATCTACCAGCCACCACCAACATGCCATGTTGAATTGGCGTAAATAGCAAAGCTACCATGTGGGCATTGGACAGTGGGAGAACCAAAAGAGTAAACAAACCGCATAAAGTTTATTAAATTTGGAGATTCTACTGTATTTAATATAGTTAAATCAATTTATTATATACTATATTTAAAAATATAAAATTTATAAATACTAAATAATGTTTAATATATAATAAAATCATAACCTGTTAAATGGTAAATTTAATTTATAATTTTTAAATTTGATACACCCATTATCAAACTATTCCATTGACACAAATAATTTATTGTTACGATCCAAAACCGTGGACCGGACCGGCACTAGGACCTAGATAAGTTTAAGGCCCTCGAAGTCTGTAGTAAACCTAAACTATAAAAATTCATTTCTATTATTATTTGATTGACGGAATAATAAGCTCATATTATGACATTATTCATAATATAATCAGAGTTTATATTTCTGTCTCAGCCTTTATATTAAATACTGTTCACAGCTCGGGCCCATATCCATTTATTAAAAATATATTGTCATGTAAATATTTATTTGTCATAATATGATCAAACTATTCCTATCATATAGTCTCTAAATATTCAAAAAGAACATTTCACAATTTATTTATAACCACATGATAATTTCTTTTACATAACCAAATATTAATTAAACATCCTAACTGCGGAGTTAAATAAAATGTGCGAAAAACCACAAATATTAACAGATAGTTCGTACTAACATGTTCAAATCTCTGCGGAGAAGGAAGCAGAGTCTTATAAACCAACGGTACTTTTATTTCCTGAAAAATGTTTATGGAAGGGGGTGAGTTTCACTAAACTCAATTAATAATAATAAATAATGCAAATTCACACATTCAGGCAGCATGCTTTCACAATTTATGAAATGGGCATACTTCGCAAGCATGTGTCATTCATCAGTATCTTCAAACAAATCACATTCAAATATTCACAACATGTAAAAATTAGTCAATGAAGTCACAAATCCACCCATTGGCCCCGGCTAATTTTCATTATAATAATATATATATAAGAGGGAGTCGATCCCCCATACCTGGCCCACTGACCCATAATGGCACACGTCGTCCCAATTTCCACCCAGATATAAAAGCACATTATTTCACATCACAGTTATTCACAAATATACTCAATACAATAAATGCAACATATGAATGTAATCAAGGGCGAAAATTGTATATATTTATAGAACCGAAATATTATATATCAAAAACTAAGATTATAGAACTGGAATATTATATTTGGAAAATAAAGGATATCAATATAACAATAGAAATATGAAATGATTTATGATTATTTAAATAATATAAAGAATATATGGAATGCATATGAAATGCATATATGCAGGATAGTGTGCACCATTTATTATTACTCACAGTGACCGCAGAATAATATTCAAGCTGAGCTTGCTGCCAAGGTCGCGCGGAGGAGCAGGTGGTGCCTCAAGGCGGCGCGACGCGAGGGATAGAGTTGCTGGAGCTCGCTGGAAATGGTGGCGCGACGAGGAGAGAGGAGGAGCTGAGGCGGCGTTGCTGGTGGTGCTTCGATGAGGAAGAGCTGAGAGTGGAGCTGCTGTGGCTGGCTGTGGCGGTCCGGCGGCGCTGCAGAGAGGGAGACAAAGACAGCGAACGGCAAGGAGAGAGAAAGAGGAAGAGAGAAGGAGAGCTGGAGCTGCTGCCTTGCGTGAAGGAGAGGACCGGAGATAGAGATGCTGTGGTGGGCGGTGATCGGCGCAATGAGGGAGGTTGGAGATGGTGGCTGGAGGCAGTGAGAGAGAAAGAGAGAGTGAGGGTTGAGAGGGTGGAGGCGTCGGTGAAGAAGAAGGAGAAGAGAGGAAATAAAGAGAAAGAAAAGAAAAGAAAGAAAGAAAAGAAAAAGAAAATAAAATAATAATAAAAAATTAAGAAAGTTTTAAAATTATTAAATAAAAACAAACCGTCCAAGTAGATTGTCGGATAGAAAAAAATAGTAACGCACAGTATTTTTTAAAAATATCCGACTTGGATTTAATTTAAATTAATTCGGTCCAATAAAAAAAATATTGGTCCGATTTTTATTCAATTAACGGTTACTCGATAAATTTTTGGGCGAATCAAAATGATTTTCAGTCCCGATAATATTATGTGGCGTAATATTATTAGCTAATAATTTACAATTTAAATTTAAATGAAAATATTTCGAAATAAAAATTTCGGGGTATTACCTACAACTAACATATGTTAACTAAATCTTATAGCAAATCATTGGAGGAAAATAATAAATACAATTCAATTAAAACAATTAAAAAATATGTATTTATTATTTAAATTTATTGTTGTATTTTCAATAGTAGAACATAACATTTACTAGGAATAACTTTTTTTTTTAAGAGAGGAATAACTTAATTATAGATTATAGCAAATCATTTGAGGAAAATGATAAGTATAATTTAATTAAAACAATCAAAAATTTTGTATTTATTATTTAAATTTACTGTCATATTTTCAATAGTGGAACACAAGATTTACGAGGAATAACTTAATTATAGATTATTTAGGAATCATAATTAGAACTCAATTACAAATCTCATTAAATAATCACTTTATTACAATACAACTTTATTATAGATTATTAATACATATATTTAATTCTAAAGAAAAAAATATCACTATATTTTTTTTCTTTGCTTATAAAATTTATTATTATTTTACGTTCGTTTTACTTTTTAATCTTGGAGGTATTATTTTACTTGAGTTAATATTATTCTATTTTCATCTTATTTTAATTATAAATTTGGTTTGTATTTTATTTTAATAATTTTTTATAATATTCATTCATTATGTTTACGTTTATATTATAACTAATTTTTTATATGACGTGCATTGCATATTGACTATGTTTATTGTGTATTTATTTTTTTATTTATATAATATTAAAACATAAGTTTTATTTAGATTAATAAATAGAAATGATTAATTTGTATTACAGTTTGACGTACAACTACTTATAATAATGCCTCTTGCGTACTTAATTATATTGTTATATAATTAAGTGGTCTCAAAATAAAATTCAATCTAATTTCTAGATCTAATCATTTAGTCCCTAATTTATAAATATAGATTTTTAAAATACTAATAGATGTCCAAAAAAAAAATCAAGTCATTATTCAATTTTCAATCTGCACCCTTAACTCCAAACATATATCTATACACAACCACAATAAAAAATAATAAAAAATAATTTTTTATTGTTCGGTAAATAAAGAAAATGATAGGATAATTTGAATTGATAATAGAAGTCACTTTGACTACGGTAGCAATATATTTACCTAATGGAATATATGTACACAAATTCTTGAAATTTCAAAAAGTGATTCAAATATAAATATATAGTTCTAATTTTTTTCGGTTTCTGAAATAATATTTTCTTGTAAATCAAACAGATTTATGATAAAAAAAAATATTAAGAAAATTAAAAATATTTTATCATCAATAGACCATATATATATATCGCAAGGAGATATAAATCTCCTACTAAATTAAAATGATAGTAATTATAAATTATTTAGTAGCAAAAAAGTAAATAAAAAATGATTATTAAAAATAAAATTCTTTCAAAACTCATTTAACAAAAAAATATTTCAATGTAAATAGACATATAAATATACCAACAAAATATTATATATATTTTTTAAATTGAAAATTTTTAATTGTTTATCCTCTCATATGTATATAAATTCTATTTAAAAATTTACTTTTAAAAAAATATTTCCAATCAAATCTTACAAACATAAAAAAGTATTAATAAAAATATACTTTTTTCTTCTTTTTTATCTCTCTCAAATAACAAATTAAAAATATTCTATTTAAAAATTTATTTTTAAAAAATACATCCAATCAAATCGTGTAAACATGAAAAAAATATTTTCTTTTTTTTTATCTATATCGTAAAAGAATTAAATATTTATAAATAAAATATAAAAATACTTTTAAATGTATCACTATTATATATATTTATTAAAAATAAATTTAGTAAATATAAAATTTAAAATTTTAATTACTTAATTATCTATATGTATTTATTTAAAAAATAATTTATTTTAATACATCAGTAGTCTAATGGGCTGAAATAATACTATGGGCTATCAATAAAAAAATAACCTTCACTTATTAAATTAATGGAAACACTTGTAGTCGAGATGCTTCGAACTCAAGAATTTTATAAATATATTAATAATAAAATGTAATATTCTAATTGGCTTACTAAAATTATCTTAAAATATCTTAAATTTCATTAAGGACGCTATTGAAAATCTCGTTATTCTCCCCCTATTCTCATTTTTATATATAGTATAAATATAACACCTAATATATTTATTTATTTTTCAATAACTTATTTTTTTTAGTCGGGATATATTGTCATTTTTATTATATCACAACGAATCCAATCAATTACATTTAAAAAAAAAAAGTAACTATAACAAGCTTTTTTTTTTTCTTTTCCTTTTTTGCTGCGTGGACTCATTTATAGCTAATGATATCATTTTTTTTTCTTTTCTTTTTTTTTACGTAAGGGAGAGGGAAACCCATAAACATAAAGATCATGCATAATCCATTCCTCAATAGCAGCAAGAGCCTGAGATAGAACATGAACACAGACACAAATAAATAAAACAGATTCAGCAAGAGACACTAAGGGATCTGCACACCAAATTCATAGAAGGCTTTATACATAAATTCACTCATTTACTTTTTATAAAAAAAATTTGCATAGTAAATTTTTTACTTTGACATGTTATAAATTTCAACTTATAAAATTTTGCTCATTAAATGCTTTAATTTGATCATGGAATAATTCATCTTATAAAATTATACTCCCTACGTCTAAAAAAAAATTCATTTTCTATTTTCACACATATTAAGAAATACTCCCTCAATTCTCTTACTTTAGAGAAAATTTTTATCTTGGATGTTTATTTTATGTGGATAATTTTACTCTAAATGAAAATTTTTGCCAAAATAGAAAGTCTAAAATATCATTCGACAACCTCAGTTACTGTTTTTGTTTTTGTCCAATTAATAAGAACAATGGTAAATAAAATGTGGATTCCCAATTAATGAGCTAATGTTTTTAAAGTACGGAGTAATTGCTATGTTTATGAGTAATTCAATAGAAATGTACTCAATTTTACAAATTTGAGTACGAATAAGAGTATTGCACTAGCTAGATACCCTAATATGACCACACATTTTAATTATTGCACATTAATAATAAAAAATTTTTATGGTAAAAAAATCTTTAGCAAAACGATGACATATGTCTGACAATCGTGCCCTATTTCGATAAAATCAAACACGAAATTCTTTCGTGGACTATGTGTATACACGTTATATAGAAATGTGCTCAATTTTCCACGTGTGAACATGAATATGACTATTTTTCTTGAAAAGTTTTCATAATACAATTACATATTTGTATTGTTGTGTACTACAGCTAAAAATTGCCCTTAAAATCGACACTGCACCTTACTAATATGAGCACAAATTTCTGTTATAGTGAATAAACTCAATGTCCTTTTTTTCTCCTTACTAATATGGGCACAAATTTCTATTACAGTAAATAAACTCAATATCCTTTTTTCTGAACTTAGCATATAAAAAAAATGAGTTTCTCGTGTCTGAGGATAACTTTTATACTCTATTTTTGAAAACGATGTAAATTTATTGAATTTGAAGTTGATGAAACTCTTATAATTCTCAAAGATTTTAATTAATAAATGCATCATTGAAATATTTTAGTAATGAGTTGATTTCCTCACTGTTAATTATATATTTGAAGTTGATTGGGGGGTATTATAGGTAAAAAATGGATAAAAATTTCTTTTTAACTAAGTAAGAGAACGGAAGGAGTAAGAATTATCATAGTTAAAGAATAATTTTATTCGTATAACTTTTCAATTACACTCTTCTTAAATAACACACGAGCAACTATTAATATCGAAAAAATAAGTAAGAATTAATGAGGATTATAAAAAATAACAGTAAAATTTAATATGGGTATAGTAGATAATTTAAGAATTAATTATAATTTAAAAAAGAAAAATGAACTATATTTTGAGTTAAACCAAATAAAAAAGATGAATTATCTTTTTAGAGTAAAAGACATATTTTAAACACTTATTAGATAGTTGAAAAATGTGAAAGTTATTTTTCCAAAAACTATACTAACTATATATCAAATTAATTTTATGAGTAAAAGTTTAAAATTTTAAAAATTATCATTATTAATGTGATGAAATGCGAAATTATTACAGAAAATGAAATTTATGGTGTTATGAAGTTAATTTTAAAATTTAAAGGTTCACATAATTTTTTTTATCAAAATTTAAAAGCTTAAATGATGTAGTTAGTCGCTTATAGAAGCAAGTGCAAATTTAACTTAAAAAGAAAAAGCATAGAGTTGATGCCAAAGTTGGAGTTCATCGTTCACAAATAGAAGTGTATGATGACCGGTGTGGATAAGTTATACGCATCTTCTTGCATCTATCCTAGAAAACTCACGTGAGCAGAATTTTAATTTAATCCGGAAAAAATGGTAAACAATAATTTATACTTCTTACAAAATAATTTCTAAACAGCAACAATTATTTTTAATGTATAAATATATGCATATATCAAATTAGTGTGATAAAAACGAAGGTGACGGGAATTTGAACTCTAAGAACAAAAGGATAGATGAGTCATAAATGTAATACTTTAAAATGGAATTTGTTGATTTGGTGAATATTTCCTAAAGCGCGTAAAGGTATCGTATTTTCCTTCTAAAGTATACTAAATATATTAATTACAGGTATACAAAGAAAAAAATACATTATATGGTATTTCTTGTAAAAAAATATTTAATTGGACTATAAAAAAAAGTCTTCTTTACACGTATTTAATATTTAATTAATTAATTAGTAGGGTATTTACTAAAATTAAAGACACAGCAATAATCCAAATGGCACCTGCAACTGATCTGTTGCATTCGAATTATTACTAATGGTCAGATCGCATATGTATCTATACGTGTAGTGTACAGCAAAATAATACCACAGTAAAAGGAAAGGAAAAAGGCGGAAATATTACTAATACAGTACTAATTATTAGTATAATATAATTAATTAATCACTGACAAAAAAATAAGGGAAACCTGCGTTGGTTATAACTTCCTTGCTTAACTCTAGTGTTGCAGGTTCCTATAAAAACGAGTCTTTCTCTTATAAAATCATCCACTGCTACCTAAACTACCCTATACAGCTTTTCAAAAAGAAAAATCTGGCAGACTTCATACAACAGAAAGCTCTGAGAATTAGATCTCTCTCATCTAAAGCAAAAACCCATTAAAATAGAGAATGAGCTATTATAACCAGCAACAGCCTCCTGTTGGGGTTCCTCCTCCTCAAGGTACAAGCCCTTTTCAATTTTCATTTCTTCGTTTGGATTTCCAAAAAAAAGTATTTCTGGGTCTTATTTTTTCTTTAAATTCGGGGTTTGCGTTTGATTAACGTGCATTTAACTGGGTTTAGTAGATTCTTCGATTTGGTTATTTTTGTGGGCTTTTTATGTTCAATTATTGTATTTGAGTCTTGAGGGATATATGGGGTTTGTTTTGTTTTGTTTGATGGGATCTACTTAGATCTGGTGTTCTTGATTAGTTTCGGTTTTGATGGTTCTGATTTTATGGGTTTTTCTGTGCATAGGTTATCCACCTGAAGGATATCCAAAAGACGCTTATCCACCACCCGGATATCCCCCACAAGGATATCCTCAGGGTTATCCTCCTCAGGGATATCCTCCTCAGGGTTATCCCCCTCCTCCTCCTGCTTATGCCCCTCAGTATGGTCAACCACCTCCTCAACAACAAAGCAGTGGCCCTGGTTGCTTGGAAGGATGGTATATACCTGCTTCTATCTCTATATATATTTTTTTAAATTCTGGATGTCTGATTGTTCATCCCAGATTAGAATTAGATTATTCAGATCTGTGATAATCTTGTTTGGTTCGAGTCAAGAACGAATTGGCTCGGTGGCAGAAGGATATTTGCGTTTTGGTTACTTTTGGTCAAAGTCTATGTTTTTTATCAATATCTACATGGGTAACTGTGTAGGGGTATTTTGGTCATTAAGAAATTGTTGTGGATTTCGAGGTCAAAACAAAATCCAGATGCTTTTAAGGTTTGGGTAGACACTGTATGGGCACCATTGTCAGAAACTGGTCCTATTTATTTGTATTTCATTTCCATGTACAGAGTACAAGAAAAGTTTTGGACTTCTAAATAATCATAGTTCTTAAACTATGATATAAGACTATAAGCAGAACATGAATTTCTTTGCTTGATTTTTTCTTTTCTCACTTTTTCTGAATTTGGGTATTATTGTACTTGGCTCACTGATTTAAGTTCACTTGATATTTCAATCAAAGACTTGCTATCCGTGTCTAGGTATCTGGTTAAGTTAAAGGCTAGCTGTACTGTTTGGAAGGTAGCTTATCTAGTTGATGATAATTTTTGGCTAGGTACATTGAGGGGATGAATGGCTTACATAGATACAAAATGCCATTTTCTTTCACATAGTTTTGCAGCTGTTGAGTTTGTTTTTAGGCTCTTTATGCAAATGATGCCAGCCAACCTGCCCTGTTTATTCTGCCAGTTTTTGTAATCAAACACTAAACAATTTAGATTTTTGAGTTGGAATTCCATTATTTTGATTTTGTGTTAGTTTTACTTAATTACAATAATAGTATGTTTTGATTTGGTGTCTAATTATGCTTTTTTTACATGTGCAGTTTGGCTGCTCTTTGCTGTTGCTGCCTGCTAGATGCTTGCTTTTAATAATGAGGAGAAAGCTTTAAGAGTGAGATTCAACAGAAAATTGTGATTTGAAATTGAATCTTTAGTAGGGTGTATTTTAAGGATCTTCATTATTGCCTTTAAAATCTCTCATGTCTAGTTTTTCTTTTTTAATTGTATTTTCTGTTAATGTTCATCTTGCACAAATAATTTGAACCTCTTTTTCTTTGAAGTGGAAGTACAAAACCTTTTCTTGTGCTCATGGGTCTTTACCCTTCATGCTATATGTGGGTTGATTGATTTTGCTTTGTGGAAACATTCTGATTTTGCTTTGTGGAGGTTATTTTTCTCTCTGATATTATAATTAAGTATTAAGATAGTGCTTAGTTGTAAAAAGAGTGGGATTTGGCTTTACCTAAAAGGTTGTATAGAAGAGGAATATTTGTCTTTTAGAGTTATGAGTTTGGTTTATATTGTGGCTTTAGATAAAATCTTTTATGCAATTGTTGATGTGAGGGAATGAACTATTAGAAATAAATGGAATTTTGATATGGAACCCACAAATTGATGAT
Organism: Jatropha multifida; assembly: GCA_948099535.1. Classification (NCBI taxonomy): domain Eukaryota; kingdom Viridiplantae; phylum Streptophyta; class Magnoliopsida; order Malpighiales; family Euphorbiaceae; genus Jatropha; species Jatropha multifida. The sequence goes on along the minus strand of CANUEX010161283.1, from coordinate 1,584 downwards.
TTGATTGATTACTGGTTAAGTGGAAAGTTCCATTGTCATGGTCAACTTCAATTCAGTGGTTAGTGGTAAGTATGTTTATAGGTCATAAGGAATAATTAATGGATGATTACTGATCAGGACTTACCCACTTCTCAGTGTCTTCTAATGCAAAATCATGGATTTGTGAGATTTTATCAAATTACTTATTAGGGATTTTTTTTTATTGATAGGAATACTCTTCAAATTTAGTTATCGAATAAATGTCAATTTAGCCCGTAAAATTATTGATGAGTCAAATTTAATTATGGATAGGTCAGTTTAGCAGGTTAAAATGGTTATTTTTTACTTTTTTTTGTCAATTTAATTTATGAAATTCTTTAAAATGATTAAAAAGATCCTATTTTAAAATTTCAAGTTAATTTAATTATTGATTTTTCATTGTTTATATAAATATTTAAGATTATAGTTGGAATCGGATTATATAATTTATTAAAAAAATTAATTAAATATGAATTTCAAAATTCATATACCGCGTCTATGGCAGATGGGGGTACAGTGAACAGTAAAATTTCACTTCAAAGAATTCAAAACACGAACCACCAAACTCAACCCTTATCATCAATAATGCCATTAGATCAAATTATTAAAAAAAAATTATTTTTTCCCGATTCCCAGATTTTTCCCACCATTAGGTCAAATTAATATAGTTGGAGATTATTGAAAGAAATCAAATCAAATTTTGTATTTGGGTATTTTTTTATGTATGTTTTATATTTTTATATGAAAGATGTATTTTTTTTTCAATATCAATAAAAGATTCATATTTTTTCAAAAGAAAAATAAAGATATAATTAATCTTTCAATTTTATCAGTTGGACCAATATAAATTTAATTAGTTATAATAAAAAGATTATTGTTTTCCAATGAATGATAAAAGGGAAAATCTATGATTTCAATTTTCTCACTTCTCACGATGCTTTTTTATAAAAAACCGTGCTAATAGTTAATAATGTTAATCGAATTTATTTGTCTTTTAATAAATTAAAAAAATTTATTATATTCTTTTAAATAATAAAATTAAAAGAGATGGTATTAGATATTTCTTCTTGAATATTACTTTAACAAAATAGCAATTGATCATTTAATTAATTTGAACAACAAAATAATTTCTCCAGATTTAAAATACTTGATTTTTTTTTTAAGCAAAATATATTTGAATTGTTTTTTTTATAAAAACTTGTATATATGAATTTCCATCACTATATATTAAATAATAATATTAATGAAGAAACATGTTGTATACAGATTCTATTAATTGAAATTTTACAGTTGCAAATCAAGATTTAAATTTTCTAATAAAATAAAATAAAATATTATATTCTATTCGGTCCTAAAAAACAAGGGACCAAACCACCATCGTGAAAGAATGAATACAGAAACTTCAAATATGAAGTGGCTGAGTATATAAATATAATACCCTGAAATTTTTATTTCGAAACATTCCCATTTAAATTTAAATTGTAAATTATTAGCCAATAATATTACGCCACGTAATATTATGGGAATCGAAAATCATTTTTGGTTCGCCCGAAAATTTATTGAATA
>CANUEX010161242.1:0-20320 GCA_948099535.1 Jatropha multifida | reverse complement strand
CAAAATTTCATAAACCTACAACCTAGGAAAATCATCAAATTTGCATACTTATGCAAAGCAAATTTCATATTTACAAAACACATATTCAAGACCCTTAATTTGTATTAATATTTTCTGTAGTTCTTTTTATTAAGATGTATTTATAAATTAGTCAAATTTTGAGGGTTTTTGTGGATAAATGTACTAAATCAAGAATTTTCAGCACTTTAATAACCTTGACCTTTGCTGGGTTTCTAGGGAACAATTGGAGTTGTTGGTCTCCAAATTGAGTGAAATTTAATTCTTTAGAAATCTAAGACAAAATTCTACAAGTTTCATGAAGGGCTCAAAACTTAATATTATCATTTTAGGGGGGGTCAAAGATAAGCAACCAATTCGGACATGCTAGTGGGCTGCCATGATAGAATCAGTTTTGGTAATAAAATCATCAATTGAGCTACAAGTATCCAAATTAGACAATAGAAGATTTTTTGGAAAGCTAAAAAGTAGAACTACAACTTCCATGAAGGACATAAGGCATTATCTTGCCATTTTAGTGGCCAAAATAGACAATCAATTCAGATATATAAGTGAGACACCATAACACTGAACGGCATCACTGTCAGTTGATAATTTGTTAGACGGACCGAGCTTAATTGACCAATTCTAAATTTAGTGATTATATGCTTGTAACGCAACCTGATCGCAGCTCCACTGTGTGTTGTCGACTAAGGAAGTCGAGTCTTCCTCCAATATAAACTAAGGTAGGGCACGAGGACCTGTATATTTTCTTATAATTTTGTTAAATGATGAATTATTAATCAATCACTAGATTTGATTAGTAATTAGTCACCCGACTAGTAGCTTTAGCCTAAGGAAGGCCAAAGTATCAGTGAAAGTCGAAAGGATCGGCTTTTGAGAGCCACGTTGGGCTCTAAACTCAATTATGGAAGATGAGAAAAGTTAGACTTTATGGTAGTAGAATTGCAATGGAGAGTATGAGAGTCATTGATGCTTGAGAAGCGCTCGATCAAGCAACAAGAGGTGTGTTATGAACGAGGGGGAGTGTGCCTTTTATAGGCAAAGGGGGTGATTAAGCTGGCCTCGCCCGCGCCAGCTACCCCTAAATCGGCATCAGAAATCTCTTTTTCGGTGCTGGCGGGGAGTCCCGGCGGCACCTTGAACGGCGCCGCTGCTGGGGTGATTGGTGTCGATCGAGGTAGATTACTAGGACACCCTTGCCCTTTGGTTTCTAGGTTTTTGGGCTTTCAGGAGTTCATTTGAGACCCAAACGACATCTGATCCAGCTGATTCTCATGTCGTTGGAACCGCAGCGAAATTTCTTAGAGCCTGGTGCTAAAATCATGGCAAACACCTGGGCACAACACTGACAACTGTAAAATGCTGAGACATAATATCCAAGACCTAGTGGAGAGTGGCCAGATACTCCCTATTTGACCCTGACCGAACATAAACATCAACCCACTCCCTAATCACTAAAACAATATACATATGATCCATCAAGAGCTGAAATCTAACTTGGTTTCTTTCATCCACCCTATCATGGACAACTCATGTTGCGTCATAGACCTAAATGGCGTGCTTGAGGAAATCAATTCTATCACTTGAAGCAGGAGACAATACTCATCTCCTCCTCTAGAAGCTCTACCTAGTCCAGCCACCCTAGCTAAAGACATGCCCAGTTCCAACTCTGGACCACAACCTGAGAATTTAGTCTTGGAGCAGCTAAAGAAGACCAAAGCTAATATCTCCATTTGGGGGTTAATTCAATCCTCCTTTGTGCACCACCAAGCTCTGGTTAAGGCCATGAATCAGGGTTAGACAATTGTTGATATGACTCCTAAGGCATTAGTGGCATCTATTACAAGGAACCCCCTGGCATTGGCTCTCTACTTCTCAAACCATGAGATCCCTATTTGGGAAGACCACAATCATGCTTTGTACATCACAGTCCAAGCCAGAGGTAAAACAGTACCTATGGTTTTGGTAAACAATAGGTCAGCTCTGAAAGTCTCTCCCCTGAAAGTGGCCAGTTGCCTAGGCCTAACTGCTGAAGATTTTATGCCATCCAATCAGATAGTGAGGGCATATGACAAAATGAGATGTGATGTATTGGGCGTTGCCGATCTAGAGGTCACAATCGGGCCTATTGTCATGACTATCCCCTCTCAAGTAGTGGATGTCCTAGCTTGCTTCAATCTCCTTCTAGGAAGATCTTGGATCCACAAGGCTAAACTAGTAGCCTCTTCTTTGCACTAGAAGTTGGAGTTCTCTCATGGAAATGCAATGGTAATGGTTAAAGGGGACTTAATAGGAAAATAAAAAATTCCTTCCTTGGCCTGGCTTTTGGAAATTTATCCAGAACCAGCAGTCTACCCCCTCTCCAGGTTCTCCTTCGATTCAGTTTGCTTTATTGAAGTAGAACCAGGTAAAGAAATCGGCCCCCCCCCTTTCCTTCCCATAGTAACCCTTTGGCATGTTGAGAGCCATGTGTTGTTTTCTAGGAATGGGATTAGGGCGCAACCAACAAGGTAAGACCTCCTTTGCTGAGTACCCGACTGTTGAACCACCTTTTAGTCTTGGATTCAAATCGACAAATGAAGACTGAGAGGAGGTGGAGGATGCTAAACAGAAGGCAAGAATAAAAGGTGAAACAAGGGACATCCTGATGCACCCATATTTCAAAGCACTTAATGGTTACTTTGTTAGAGAAGGGGAATCTGAACCCTATTGCTTCTTCCAAGACCCATGATATTGCCCTCAAGCCAAAAGACTAATCCTTGGTTTTGAACTTTTCTTTGATGTCAGGCTCTCAGTAAAAGACCGTGAGCCTCTTTTCAAACTCCAAACTGATTAAGAGGACAACACGGAGACATCCCTCTTCGACTTGTGTGTGATCACTGATCAAGTAGAAGCAAACCATACAATCCCTATAGAGCCTATCCAAAAACCTTTTTAGAATTGGTACTTAAAGGAGCGCATGGAGCAACCCTCATTCTGTGTACCTAAACCTGAATATGAGTCACAAACTTAAGTTAGAGTCCAGTTCGGTGTCTAGTTTAGAGTCTTCTCTATCTTTTAAGTCTTCCCTATCTTCCCTGTCTGAGTGTAGGGGCCCTCTTTGTTGAGCTTAATGTAATCGCCGACCATGGCACTTTCATCACTAATAAAAAATTTTTAGTTTTCTTATTACCCCTTCTCTACCTTGAATGAGATTGTTAGGAATATAGAAAATGAAGAAGAAAAAGAAATAAAAATAACAAAAAGAATAAATAAACATTGGCATATAAAATGAACTAAAGCATACATTTATTGTGCATGAATGTGATTGTAAACAAGAGTTGATAGAGCTCATCAAGCAATATTCAAATTGCTTTGCATGGATAGCCAGTGACATGACAGTTATAGATCTAGACATTGCCATTCATAAGATTCCTACATATGATCATATCAAGCCAGTAAAATAGAAACTCTGAAGATAGAAACTAGAGATCTCTCTAAGAATCAAGGAGGAAATAGCCAAGTTATTGGAAAACAACTTAATTGAAGCCATTGACTATCCAGCATGGTTAGCTAACATAGTATTGGTTCCCAAAAAAGATAGCAAGATTATAATTTGCGTCATCTACCAGGATCTAAACAAGGCTTGTGCCATGGATGACTTCCCTCTACCACATATTGACCTACTTATTGACAAAATGGCAGGGTCCAGTGTGATTTCAGTCACATATCTATATGCAAGGTATAACAAGATACTAGTCAATTAATTGGACAAGCTGAAGACTTCATTCATCACCGAATGTGTACATTTTGTTACACGATGATGCTACTTGGTCTGAAAAATGCTAGTTTCACTTATCAAAGGATGGCTACCACGATCTTCCATGACCTAATGCATAAGAACGTAGAAGTCTACGTTGATGACATGGTTGTCCACACTAGGGACGGACCTAGCCACTTAATTGTCCTTGAGTAGTTCTTTCCCAGACTTTGCTAGTACAACCTAAAGCTCAATCCCACAAAATGCCTCTTCGGAGCTCCATCTAGCATCTTCTTGGGCTACACGGTCTTTGAGAAAGGGATTGAGAATGATCCATTGAAATTTGAAGCCATTATCAAGATGTAACCTCCTAAAATAGAAAAGGAGATCAAAGGGTTCTTAGGCCGCCTTCAATACATCAGTCGATTTACTTCATAGTTAGTAGACACCTATGGATCGATCTTTAAAAAACTAAGAAAGATGCCTGAAAGCTTGGGATGACCAGTGCCAGAAGGCTTTTAAACAGATAAAAGCATAACTACTCAATCCTCCAGTTCTCCAGTCTCCAAGACCTGGGAAACCACTCCTCTACCTATCAATGACAGATGAAGTCATAGGGGCTATGTTAGCATAAGAACCACCAAACTCTCACAAGGAGAATGTGGTTCACTATCTGAGTAAGCAAATATTGGAAACAAAATTGAGGTACAATAAGATCGAATAACTCTGCCTGGCTTTAGCATGGATTTGTAGTAAACTCCAGCACTAGCTCTGCTCTGACACCACTCATGTCATCGCTGACTAGAGTCCCTTAAAATTCTTTATGAAGTGGCCTATTTTAAATAGTAAGATAGCCAAATAGGCCACCATCTTTGTGGCATTTGATCTAAAGTTTGTTGCAAGGAAGGCAATAAAAGGCAGTGTGATAGCAAATCACCTAGCTGCGTCTCCAGGTGATACTGATGTACCAGACATCAAATTCCCAGATGAAGAAATTCTCTTGATCCAAGCAGGCTAGTGGAAAATGTATTTTGACAGGGCCATAAACCATTAGGGTTATGGCATCAGTGTGGTTATAGTGACTCCAGATGAGGAACGACTGTCATTCATTATTAAGCTGACATTCCAGGTCACTAATAATGAAGCAGAATATAAAGCATTATAGCCAGATTAGAAGCAACTTTAAGTATTCAGATGAGACGCCTAATGTTTTATGAAGACTCCATTCTGATAGTCTCTCAAGCACTGAAGAAGTGGAAGATCAAAGAAACGCATTTGGTCCCATATCTCTGACGCTTAGATCAGTTGGGTCAGCGAGGAATTTTCATTCCATTACTTACACCGGGCCAAGAATCAATTTGCTGATGCACTAGGTACTCTTACTTCTATGGTTGATGCTAGCCTTGATATGGTCATCAAGCCCTTGAATATTCAGATTCACTAAAAGCCAGCCTATTGCTGTAATCTCCAACTCACTGATGCTAAACCTTGGTATTGGGATATTCAAACTTGGTTGAAAAAGGAAGAATACCCTGAAGGTGCTTCTAAGCCTAACAAGAGGATGCTTTAGGAATTGTCAAAAATCTATCTCTATAAGGATGATATTCTATATAAACGGACATGGAATCAAGCACACCTTAGGTGCGTGATTGAAGAAGAAGCTCAATAGATAATGGAGAGGGTGTATGACGGAGAGGAAGGCCCCCACATGAATGGAATGGCTCTAGCCCATAAGATTACCAATCGGGGTTATTATTGGTTTACCATGAAATCATACTGTATCAAGTTTGTTCAGAAGTGGCATAAATGCCAGATTTATGCCAAGCTCCAAAAATTGCCCTCGGTAGCTCTTCACCCTATCACCACATCGTGGCCATTTGTGACCTAGGGATTTCACATAATTGGCAGAATCACTCCTAAGTCTTCTAGTTGGCATGACTACATCTTGGTAGCCATTGACTACTTCACCAAATGGATCGAAGCAGCCTCCTATCATGTTTTGAACTCAAAGAAAGTAGCTCAGTTCATCCAGACGAACATCATATGCAGAGCCAAAGTTCCCTTTAAGATCATATTAGATAATGGATCTCATTTTTAGAAAGAAGTCTCTGCCCTAATGACAAGGTACAAAATTCAACACCACTCTTCACCATACAAGCCCTAGAGCAATGGAGTGAAGATAATTCATAATCACAGAAATTGGCATGATCATCTGCCTTTTGCCTTACGGAGATACAAAACATCCATCAGAATGCTAAATAGGGCAACTCCTTACTCACTTATATATGGGATGGAGGCAGTCCTCCCTATCAAAGTTCAGATCAGATCATTCAGGTTCATGAGAGAAAGTTAGATGCCCGAAGCAGAATGGGTCCAAAATTTTCACAACCAATTGAATGTTATTAATGAGAAAAGGCTAGAAGCTCTTAATCAGATTCAAAGCTACCAATAGAGAATGGCCAAACACTTCAACAAGAGAATTCAAGATTAAAAACTCGAAGAGGATTATCTTGTGCTTAAGGAAATCAAACCTCAAGTACATGATCCTTGGGGTAAATTTAGGCCAAACTAGGCAGACCCCTACATACTAAAGAAATTCTCTCTAGAGGTGGTGTCATCTTGTCTGACATAGATGGCAATGAGTCTATCAATTCATGCAAGTTGAATCAACTCAAAAGATACTTTGTGTGAAAGCATTCATACATTAGCACCAGAAATATTTCTCCCTTATGTCACTGTTAAGCCGAACTATGATGATCTAACTCTTGAAAATATGTTCCAAAAGTACGGGATACGTAGGCAGCCCAACCTATGGGTGCGATCACAATAGTAATAAAAATACTTTTTGCTCCTCCTCTCATGAAAACTTTAGATTATCTGTGGTAGTTAAAAAATTAAAAAATCAAAATTGAAACAGAATGAGCTAAGTTGAAAACCTATAAAGGCAGACGCCTTAGGCAAAATTAAAAAGCTGGTAAGTTGAAAACCTAAAAGGATGGCTTAGGCAAAAGTTAGGGCAGTCTGTTAACTCAAAAATCCGAAAGGGTGGCTTAAGCAAAAATTAAGGCTTATAACGGTAATATCATAAAGGATAAAACTGAATTTCCTTTCCAAAAGTGTTAAAATGATTCCCCTTATACATACCTCAAATCAGTACAAGTTATGTAAAAATAAAATCACAAAAGCCCTATCACTCAGGCATCTATCCCTGTCACCTGTCTATCTATGTTAGTCATCTGTGTGTCCACTATCTAGAATGTAAAAAAAAATAAAATGTGTGTCAAACAGAACCCTCTATACATCATGGTCAGCGTCCTATCTCAAAGACCTCATAAAAATATGGGCTAAGTCAAAAGTCAAAAGTCAAAAGTCAAAACAAAAATCCTAACCTATCTTATAAGGTCGGCGTGCACCAAGTTACTAGGCGAACCGTCTGCGCTGCCTTAGAGGCATCTCCCTAGAGTCATCAAAATCCTTTAGATTAACTTATCGAGTAGAGTCTATGGTTGTCCTAGCCACCACCTAGAGTCTAGTGTCCGTCTCTCGAGACAGAGTCGCTCTACGCTCTCTATCCCGGTCACCATGCTCCGTAGCCCACCAAGCCTCATAAGTAGTAGTCCTATCATTGAAAACTCCAGCCTCAACCAAATGAGACCCTCTCGACCAACTACCCAACAAAGCCATAGTGATCCAAGGAGAAATCAATATATCCTGAAAAGAGCTCCAACTGGTGGCAACCCCTGAACATGCCCCATCTATCTCATCAGCTTGAAACTAGGGTAGAATGTGACGCTATCCATGCCAAGCAGACAAGCTAGCTGGTATCCAGTTGATTGAACCAAAAACTTGCTAATCTCATAATAGTCACACGCCACAGAATCTAGTCCAGCCTCAATGTTAGTGACCACTTTAGCCACTCGTCCTTTGACCCGAGTCTAACCACGAATCATCTAGATCAGTCCTATGATGGCTCATATGGATGACATCGAGGTAGCTCCAACACCCCTAGATGATTCCTCAACCAAACCTGCAAAATCAGACATTGCACTATGGTACAGAAAAGAAATAGGCATTCACATACAAGATCCTTTACCCTAACAGATCTAGTTGTACCCTAACTAAAACAATTCAAGCCTTTTTTCCAAAGCATGCAAGACCCTACCTTGCCCTCACTATTCAAACCCTAAGACAGGGGTTTTCAAACCAATTCCAAAAGTTTTTAAACTTAAATCAAGAATTCTAGACCAACTACAGAAGTGTTCAGACTTAAAATAGGATTTTTCATACTAACTCCAGAAGTACTCAAACTTAAAATAGGATTTTCAAACCAACTCTAGAAGTATTCAGACTTAAAACAGGGTCTTTAGACCAACTATAAAAGTTTTCAAACTTAAAACCAGGGTTTTCAAACTAACAATAGAAGTACTCAAACTTAAATCAAGATTTTTAGACCAACTAGAAAAGTTTTCAGACTTAAAATTAGGGTTTTTAAACCAACTACAAAAGTACTCAACAGGGTTTTCAAACAAACTACACAAGTTTTTAGACTTCAAATAGGATTTTCAAATGTCCTCAGAAATATTCAGACTTAAAACAAGGTCTTTAGACAAACTATAAAAGTTTTTAGACTTAAAAATAGGGTTTTTAAACTAATTATGGGAGTGTTTAGACTTAACACATGGTTTTTAGACCTATCAGACTCCTTTCAGGATCATCTATAGGGTAACAGGAGGTTAAGACTTCGATCAAAGCAGAAAACAAGCCCAAAGGGCAAAATGACAATTTTCCCTAAAAATCAGGGGCTAAACGATAAATTAGAATTAGACTCTGACTAGGACTACCTATAGGGTGTAAGGAGGCTATGTCTTTAATTAGGGATAAAATCAGACCTAAAATCTAAACATAATGAATTTTGAGGCAAAAGCACAATTCTCTAAAAATTAGAGGAGCTAATTGTAGTTTTTGATAAAGCAGTTGGGAGCATCATCCTAATACACTATGTTTCTACGGGTCACATGCAACAATCAATGTTCAAGGTGAGCTTGGAAACTATTAGACATGAAATTAAGGTTAAAATGCAATAAAACAACAATAGAAGAGCTAATAAGAGAAATACCTTGCCCTGGCCGAGGACTAAGAGGTGAGATTCCCGGTCATCAAGGATGAAGTCAGTGATGCCCGAAGATGTTAGATGAGCATGCCCCTGCCTGAAAGAACAGACCTTTTAAGACCCATTCAAACTCATATTAACAAAAGATCATAGTCAAAATATTGTAACAGAATTTTAGATTTAGTCGTACCTTCTGATCAGAGAGAAAACTATAGAAAAGCCCTGAGAAACCAAATGAACTGGACTGGCTTCAGAAAAATTTTCTTAGAATCAAAGAAAATTTTCAAAGGATGTTGAAGACATTATCACGGACCTCCAGGTATGATTTTCAGACCAAAATTATTTTCAAAAGTGCTGAAATCGGAGTTCGAGAGACCGAGCCTTGATCAGCTCAGATCTCTCAGAGGGGGCAAATAGTTGACCATGATTTTAGCATCAAACTCTAGAAAATTTGATACGGTTCTAACAGTGCAAGAATCAGTTCGATCGGACATCGTTTGGGTCTCGAACAGACTCCTAGAAGCCCAAAAATCCTAAAATCAAAGGGTAGGGACATCTTGGTAAAAAGCTAAAATCGCCGCCGATTTGATCGTTGCTGAGGCACCTGATCGACGTCAATCATGAGGTAAACGATGCCGATTTGGAGGTGGCTAGCACCGATCTAGCTTGGCTCAACCACCTCCTTGCTTATAAATACCACACCCTCCTCCTCATTCAAGAAACCTCTTGTTGCTTGATTGAGCACTTCTCAAGGATCAACGACTCTCATTCTCATTGTTGTGATTCTAAGACCATAAAATTTGACTTTGCTTTTCTTCCTTAGTTGAGTTAAAGCCTGACTTGGCTCTCAAAAGTTGATCGTTTCAACTTTCAATCACACTGGCCTTCCTTAGGCCAAAATTATTAGTTAGTTGATTCGTTATTAATTAATTTAGCAATTAATTAATAATTCTTCATTTAATAATATTATATAAGATTATAATACATGTCCTTGTGCCTGTTGGGTTTCAATATCAAATATGCACAGTGAAATAATATAATTAAAATAATTAATTATATCAAGAGGAATCCATTTAAATGAATAAAGCAATAAAATTTATTTAGAAGAATACCTGTTTTTGCATATTCTTCTCCAACTTCGATCTACAAGGCTAGGTTGTCGCAAACCACAAGTCGTTCAAACATCTGGCCTCTAGCAGTATCCACACGAATGGACAATCGAAAAACTCTAAAACTACTTAGGATTGAGATATTACAGCGTATGATAGTGCTAGCTATCGTAGGCTTTTTGTTTTTATTTTGTGGCTATGAGCAACAACTCTTATGTTCTCATGTACAGTTCAACCAGCCTATACTATTTCTTAAACCTTATATAAGAAAACTCTAGGTTACAAATATATTAATTATAATTATTTATTTAAACCTTTTAAATAAATAAATTATAACTAAATATATATGTGCCTATTTATTTATTTAAACAATTTAAATAAATAAATCATAATACATATATAAATACAATTTTCAATTTAATCAATTATATTTATTTATTTAACTATATAAATAAATAAATCATAATTAAAATACTAGGTTTATTTAATCTAAAATTTATCTTAATAAATTTTAGACATAAATCAATTAAGTCAATACTTAATAATCTAGGTAAAATTGTAATCAAATATAAATTACAATTTTATCCTTAACTCCACAAAACTTATTTGTAATCAAGCCATACTTGGTTTGATTTCTCGTTTTCACTTTTTCATATTCATTCTTATATGTGTAACCTTTTAGGTTCCAAATATGTTGGCAACAAATATTAACTAATTAATATTTGAAGGTCAAGTATATTGTCTAGCAACATGTCAAGTCTATCCAAATATCTGGAAAGTCAAAATGGTTTGACTTAACCTTTCAGTGATGATTTATCAGTCTAATTAATATCCCTTCATCATAATGTTCTGATTTTGTAATTAGACATGGAGTGTGTCTACTTTACTAAATCATGTTAGTTCTCTTAACCTTAGCAATTGATCAGTTGAATGAAATTTCAAATCTCATTTGCTAATTTTATTCTACCTTTCGCAAGGATTTCTTAATCAATACTAGTAGAGAATAATCATAAAATTTTCACTAATTTACTTAGGGTGATGAATCCTCTCTTAAGTACACAAATATATCCATACAGTTTCTACTATGTCCAATTAATCGTTATTTTTTATTCATATAATGAATAATGTGAACAATGAATCAAAACATAGTCATCCCTATATAAGATAGCTTAGTAATCTCAAGTCAAAGGATCACTTACACAATCATCACTTGAGTATTCCATAAACACAGATAACTCTCCATATGGAATTCTCATGCAGGTCAATTCAGTGGACTTGTTTAAACAACAAGCACCTACATATTAGTTCTAGATATCACAAATATCTCTGCTTATGAGAATAGCTGCTTCCCTAAGGAAAGAACATAATAAGTACCAATCTCAACATGTAACACCCACCGCCCGATCCTAGAGGACCAGACGATGAATGCCACATTCGGTGCCGGAGCACCATCTTATCTTACTTAATAATCTAAATCATATATTAGAAGTGGCTAAGTTCTCATAAGGAGGCAAGTAATATTTTTTTTAAAACAAGGTTTAAGGAAATTCCTACGAAAAATTCACAAGAGTTTCCCCTAAAAATCAATTTGCTACACAAAGAAAACAAATACACTTCCAATATTTATTCCTCCAAACTCCAAAACTCAAAATCAATACAATAAATCATTCAGCACTTTTAAATACTCACATAAATCAATTTGGGTTCCATCATATTATATTACCATTCATTTCAAGAATTGATTACTATTAACCATACATTTCAAATTCACATAAAGATAATACTTCTTAATTAATCATAAATCTCATTAAATTACAAACTTAATATATACAATCCTAATCTTTTTACAATATTTTTATACATGCCATAGTTATGTCTTAGTACATATCCTACCCAAAAATAGAGTTTTTTCTCTGATGCTAAACCTTTGATATTCAGGTAGCACCCACTGCTCTAATCCTGCGCGTGGCAAAAACCAACACACTGAGTATATCACTTAATGGTGCTAAATAAAATACTTGAACATATTTCATATAAAATGCTTAGAAATAAATCATAAAATACCAATTTTATTAAAAATACTTAAAACATAAGTCATATGAAAACTTAACCATAAGTTAACAAAATTATAAATATATAAAATTCTCATTTAAAATACATTTCCATACTTTCAATTAAAACATAGCAATAGTATTTTTAGCATCTAAAACATATGTTTCATTACTTACATTATATCTTGGGGCTCAAATATACTAGGAGAAACAATAATAGATTTGATTTCGTATCATAACATATTTGGCCTTAGGTCGCTAACCATAACATAAAGGCATTAAAGCCTACTTATACATAATAAGCACATTCGCTTAAACATAAGGCATCCAGAGCCTAGCATATGATCATAGCTCATATCATATCATATCATAATGGCATTAAAGGCGAGCATGCTTATCTTACATAAATGAATCATATCATACTACATTTCAACCAAGGTACATAAGAGCCCAAAATATATTATTTCTTTATAAATCATCGAATTTCTTATAACTCATTTCTTAACAAGATTTTCATAACTTTATAGTTTTTACTTCAAATTTCTTAACTTACAACTTGTAAAAGTCCATCAAAATCCACTTATATTCCAAACAAAAATCATACTTTCATAATACACACACACACACACACACATATATATATATATATATATATATATATATATATATATATATATATATATATGACTTAAAATACTTAAAAACCATCATTTAGAAAAACAAAACATATCTTACCACCCTAGGGTGGCTCAACCTCTTTGTGTCAACAAAGGGGAAGGTGTTTCCCCTCCACCAAAAACCACATTTCAAGCTAAAAAGGCTTGGTTAAAACATTAAAACCTTTACTTAAACAAATTTAGCCTTAAAGTTCATCTTTTTCACATTCAAACTTTCTTTAAGTCTTGGAAAAATAATTAAACATTGAAATCCAAGAAAGAGGTTTTAACCATCATTAATTCACTTATCAATTAACTCACTAAAGTCCAATTCAAGCATAAAAATTAAAGTAAGCTCAAGGCCCTACACCCATCAAAGTTCAGCCAACTGTAGGAGGAGGAGAAGGGAATGTCCCTCTTTCCATTCAAGCATTTCATCATGCTTAGAAAATATGAAAAATCATATAAAAACAAGCAATTAACCAATTCCCCAACAGAAACACAAAATCTTCAAAATTTGCTTAAAACCTAAAAATTGGAAACTTAAAGAAAATTAAAGGGAAAGTGTAATATTATTGCGCTAACCTTTAAAACAAGCTTGGTTAAGCTTGGAAAGCCTCAATCCTTGGCTTTCTCCTTCTCTTTGGAAGAGGGTTCTCCAACCTCTTCAAAGTAGGAAAAATTAACATTAAAATCAAGAAATGGTAAATGAAAGAGATGGAGCATGATTTAATGCATCAATTACATGTCTTAATCATGAATTTTACTTATTAATTCACAAAATCTAAAAATCACAACTTACTTGTTTTGGGTAGTAACTCCAAATTCCTTAGCTTAGGACTCCAAATTCTTACTCTTTAGCTTAGCTCTTAAACTATTTCAAGGTTTAAATTAAGTGATTTGATGAAGTTTAGAGGTAGAGAAATGATAGAAAATGGAGGAGAGAAGAGAGAGAGGTTGCATGGAGAAGGAGAGGAAGAAGAAGATTGAATAGTGTTGATAAGTGTTACTTTTTTAAGTAGAAAACTCAAACTTGACTTCTTAATTTTATGCCAAATGAATGGCTATGATCAAGTCTCTAGAATTCTCATCCAAGAGCTCTAAATATTCATCAAATAATTCTCCTCTAATTATTATTTAACCCCACCAATTAATTAAATTAATTTCATGAAAATAATTTCTCAATTTTCGTTAATATACCACACTGGAAAACAGTATTCATTAAATACTTTAATTCTCTAAAAATATTCATGAAATATTTTCTATCCACCTAAATCATGCAAACATGCTCCAAAAATATTAAATAAAATATTAGACATGCATGTAATTTTTTCAGACCAAAATAATACCAAGTCCCGGATCGATGGTACTATTCACAGACCGGTAAATCACTATTATTGACACTGAAAAATGGATTGTTACACAACAGCTCTAATCATCGTTCAATAATGAGGAGAACATCGACCAGGAATATTTAGAGACATTACTTTAATGCAAATATAAAACTCATAATTATAACTACATTATAATTTATTTTGCAAAGCAGTATTGTCTCATGGACTTTATCGTTTACCAAGATTCAATCAATAGAATATAAAAGATAAAAAAATGTCTTTTATTAATAATCAAATATTTATTACATGAAATATTATATCCAAAATATAACCAATCAAATTGGTTAGAGGGCATATAACTAACAATCTCCCACTTGCACTAAAGCCAATTATCCATGTGTTTTATTCTATGGCATCAATGTATCTGTGAGCTCTTAGTTCATTAGTTTCTCCATAACTGAAAAGTATCCTTACTTATTTTTAAATACTTAATGGTAGTTTTAACAGCAGCCTAGTGACTTTCATCTGGAACAAATTGATATACAGGTAGGTATCCTCTATTGGATTCCTTTACGCTAACTGTTTTAGCATTTTATCAACATGTGTAGATTTAGATAATCCTAACAGCTTATCAAATCTATCCATATAGATTTTAATACCAAGTATATAGGGCATTACTCTAATGGAGATATTCTTAAATGACCAAACTTTATAATAGTAGAATGTAATTTTCTATTCATAAGAAATATCATTCCGCTCCCACTGACCTTCTTATACACACTAAGCTCATCCACATTTTTAATGTGATCAAACTATTTTGATTATTTCATTAAAATGGATGTTCTTATTCTACAAAGGCTTGCCTAAGTCTACCAGTGGACTTTTGCAGTTTTTCATACTCTATTAAGAAATACTTTTGATTCAAAAATCATTAGATTTGCTAAATAAGAATGCAATTTTGTCATCAATATGACAAGTTCAATAATCACAATATATTGCAATTGCAAGTAAAATATCAAACATTTTTTCTTTATATTTATTAGGGTCGAGTCTCCACAAGAAGATCCAACCTTTGTAGGAGTACGACTCATCCTAATAGATTTACATCATGGTTCTTTAACCAATGTATTTTGACTGTTCATTTGATGCAACAATCTTCTATTCTAGTTCCATCTTTAATGTAAATTTGAAGTTCTTGAACCTTTCAAGTTCTACATAGCTACCACTGCTTTGTTTAAAGATAAACATTTTTTTTCTAAAAAGATAGCATGTTTTGAGATGAACCTTTTCTCTCAATAGGATGGTTGAAATAATATCCAATAACTTATTTTGGATATTCCACAAACTTATATCTATCTGATTTAGCTCATAGCTTATTAAATCCCAAAACACTTCACATAAGCGTGTTGACTCATATCCTATATGAAATCTTATCAACATATTTGGGTGGAACTCAATTTAAAAGGTATATCGCATTATTAAGGTTTATCCTTAAAGGGGATAAAGGTTATTTTGCAAGACTAATCATGGATCATACTATATCAAATAATGTACGATTCATATTTTATAATAGATAATATTGAAAAACTTAAGTAATTTTCACATCGATCTGATCAAAGTGTTTTAATACTTTAGCTAGTTTCTCAACTTCATTTCTGAATTCTTTAAACTTTTCAAAATTCAGATTTATGTTTAAATAAATACAACCATATATAGTATAATGAAACATTTATATCTACTTAAGGCCTGGCAGTAATTGGTCCACGTACATCTAAATGTATTAGGTTCAATAATCTTTTTACCTTTCACCTTTTCAAGTAAAGGGTGTTTTAGTCATTTTACCCATTAAACATGATTCACAAGTTTCATATGATTC
The DNA here is from genome assembly GCA_948099535.1 of Jatropha multifida. NCBI lineage: Eukaryota > Viridiplantae > Streptophyta > Magnoliopsida > Malpighiales > Euphorbiaceae > Jatropha > Jatropha multifida. The sequence continues at coordinate 4,424 of CANUEX010161242.1, read as the reverse complement.
ATAATAAAAAAGATTCAAAATAACCTTCTTTACACAACTTAGTGATTCTTATTTTATTAATGTGACCAAGTCTACAATGCCAAAAATATGATAATTATTATCTATTTTAGATTTCTTACTGTTTATGTTGATGAAGAATCAATAGAAACATTATAGAAATCATCTATATTAATTTCATAAAATTATTATTATTATAAAAGAACAATCGTTGTTCTCAAAAATAAATTTGAATCCAATATTCAAAATCTAATATGAAACTGAAAACAATGTTTCTACTAAGTACTAAAATAAAATAACAATTATTTAATTTTAATACTAAGTCCAAATATGTTCCTACAGCTAATACAGCAACCTTTGCTCTATAGACTATACATAGGTCTATCTTTCCTCAATTTTCTATTTTTCTTTAGTTCCTGCAAGTTATTAATATGACAATCATATTAGGTATCCAATACCTAAGAATTAAAAATAGAAGGATTAATTTCAACCATAAACATACCTAAAGCAGAAGCTTTTGCAAGCTTCTTTGCTTTCACAATCACAAGATAATCCCTACAGTTCCTCCTCTAGTGGCCATCTTTGCCACAATGGTGGCAGGTTCCATTTTTTTTAATTGCACCTCCATTGGGCTTCAATGCCTTCTTCTTATTTTGCTTCTTCTTAGGCTTTTTCTTAGCCTTAGAAGACTGAACTAGAAGTATAGGAGCAGTATCCTTCTTAAGGGCTCCTTCAGCAGTGGTAAGCATACCAAGCAACTCAAGTAAGGAAGCATCCAACTTATTTATATTAAAATTTAAAATAAAATGTGAATAACTAGGTGGCAAGGCCTGTAAGACTAAGTCAATACTTAGCTCATGGTCCATAGCAATGCCCAATTGGCCCAATTTTTCAATATAGCCAATCATTTTCAGAACGTGGACACGAACTAAAGAGCCTTCTGCCATCTTACAGCAGAACAATTCCTTAGAGGTCTCATACCTCTCAGACCTACCTTGAGAGTCAAACAGCTCTCTGAGATGCAAAATGATGGCGTGAGAATCCATATTCTCATGCTGCTTTTGAAGTTCAGAACTCATGCTTGCTAACATCAAATATGTCGCCTGCTCATCGTCATCAGTATGACAATTGAAGTTATTCTTTTCTTCTTTAGTAGCATCATTAGTAGGAATATCATATTTGATCTTATCAAGAACATATAACCTCTTTTCTTGCTTGAGAATAATTCTCAGATTGCGATACCAGTCTATAAAGTTTGGTCCGGTCAATTTATTAGCATTAACCATGCTATGCAGGTATAGGTTATTACTCATGATAATAATTGATCTATAAATATAGAGACATCAAGTATTAATTTCATGCAATACTAAATTAAATAAGGTCTTTAATTTTAATTTAGTTCTCCCACTATTTTATTTAATTAATAGCCCTTTCTATTAATTCAAAAAATCTAGCATTTAGATCTCCTAGTAGGCTAAGATCCCAATTAACCTAAATAACTTTGGGTTTGCCCAACAAGTTATATTGAATAAATTTAGGTAGATAACATAATTTATCAATCACATCTTTATGTGACTCTTAAATCAATTAGGTGACAACTCTTTGTCTAAACATATCAAATATATTTCGCCTAACCTTTGCCCTAATCTTATTTGATCATGAGTTTGCTCATCCAAATCAAATAAATTAGTTAAGTAATTCAAGTTATTTGATAGCATTAAATATGTTTGGTTACAACCAACCTTGAGTTTGCCCAACAAGTCAAATTTTAAGGTCAAATTTTAAGGGAGTTCCGATTTTCATGCTATAACAATAGATGACAATCAATCATATTCTTAATATGTACTTAAAATTTTAATAAGGAATTTATTTTAAATTTTGATCGTAGGTCTCATGCTTTGGCATGATGGCATATCACATATCATACATACATAACATACACCCTTAGCATGTCATTCTAATTGGATGATTATGGACATATCTAAAACTAATTTCCTTGGGCAATTAAGAAAATTAGGTGGTCGAAAAATCCTAGGTAGTAGCTTCTTAGATTTTTATAAGGCCCAATAGCAGCTCCTTAACTTGGATTCTTCAAGGCTCTATATAATTTCTTCAATTCTCTTTTTCTTCTTGGGTTATAAAATAATATCATATTTACATATTCTAATTATCTAATTATTACATAATTAAATAAAATAAATAAAAAATTTTACAACCTAAAATAAAAGAGAATAACGAGAAGCAAACCCTATTCAAAATTACATAAATCATTCAACCAAATATAATAAATCAATCACATAGGTCTTTTCTAATGTCCATAATCACCCATCATGCATAATATTATCTAATAATAATATATATTAATTATTGATCTTATGTGCTGAAAATAAAATTTTAACAATTAAAATTTTATATTTGATATTTTTCAAAATCAATTTATGAATAAAACAATTTTATTCATATATCAAATCTCATTAAAACTAATTTTTAGAAATTATAAAATTATTTCATAAATCAATTTTACTAATTCTAATTATATTAGAATTAATAAACAATTCAATTTATTCCTAATCCAATTCGAAATAAATTCACAAAATAATTTTATTATAAATTAAACTCTTTTAATTTTCTTCTTCTAAAAAAATTAGAAAAATATTCTAAATTTAATTTTAGTCACTGACAATTAATTTTAATGGTAATCAAAATTTAATTAATTCGAAATTAATCAAAATACCCAATTAAAACTAATTTCAAGATTTAATTGAAAAGAAATAAAACAATTTTGGACCCATTTGCATAATTAGTAAACATTCAGGGATCAAGATGTAACGTTTGCATCATCTTCTTCAAACAACAGCAACGGGTTTCTTTGATAAGAAACCTAGCGCCGCCACAGCAAAACCCGGACTGTAACAGCAACGATGGCACTCGCTCGGCCAGGGGATGGTCCAGCAGTGGTCGCAGCACCATGGATAGTCCACCTCCGGCCATGAGCAGTGTTGTCTCGCTGGAAAACATTGCTTTCAAAAATTTTTTTTATAAACTGGGAAAACGCAGAAAATCCAACTCCAACACGCTATCACCGGAGCACTCTTTGGGCGGCGGCACATGTCCAGACGAACCGGACGCAGTGCTACAGCCCGCGGCTCACGGCTCATGGCGATCGGTAACCGGTCTGGCAGTGTTCGTCAAAAGTTTCCAAACAACTTTTTTTAATTCAATAAATCAAATTTAATCAAAAACAAGTTTGTGAAAAAAAATTGTAAAACACCAGATTTAATTTTGTCCCGTTGCAAATCTCAGCACATGAATTAATTCGAAATTAATCCTATTTTTATACCTTTAACATTTAAAGGGTAGCTCTGATACTACTGTTGGATTTCAATATCAAATATGCACAGTAAATTGTCCGCTTTGAATGAAGTCGGCTCCCTCGTACAAGATCGACAAAAACCGCACGGTTTTATTCCACAGGTGAAATGGAAAGTTCCTAAGAGGTCACCCATTTTGGAATTTCTATCAAACGAGCACGTTTAACCCTGAAATTCTTCCAACTCTCCAGCCATTCTACCAAAAGGCGTCTCTAATAATTAGTTATTCCTTTTCAATATATAATCCGATTCATTCTTGTGTCCTGCATTCCACTACCCTAGCTAGCCTGTCATTCTAGAAGTTTGTCAGGAGCCCTTACTCTACCTGCTCTCTTAAGATCGATTTGCCGGGTCGGGATGTCACAGAAATAATATAATTAAAATAATTAATTATACAAACAGGATTCATTTAAACGAATAAAGCAATAAAATTTATTTAGAAGAATACCTCTTCTTGCAAATTCTTCTTCAACTTCGATCTATAAAGCTAGGTTGTTGCAAACTACAAGCCGTCGAAACGTCACTAACAGTATCCACACGAATGGACAATCGAAAAAACTCTAAAATTACTTTTAGAAGATTGAGAGATTAGAGCATATGATGGTGCTAGTTATTGTAGGTTTTTTATTTTTATTTTGTGGTTATGAGCAACAACTCTTGTGTTCTTACATACAGTTTAACCGATTTCTTAAATCTTATATAGGAAAACCTTATGCCACAAATAAATTAATTATAATTATTTATTTAAATCTTTTAAATAAATAAATTATAATTAAATATATATGTGCCTATTTATTTATTTAAATAATTTAAATAAATAAATCATAATACATATATTAATAGAATTTTTAATTTAATTAATTTTATTTATTTATTTAATTATTTAAATAAATAAATTATAATTAAATTATTAAATTTATTTAATCTAAAATTTATCTTAATAAATTTTAGACATAAATCAATTAAGTCAATACTTAATAATCTAGGTAAAATTATAATCAAATATAAATTACAATTTTATCCTTAACTCCACAAAACTTATTTGTAATCAAGTCA
>CANUEX010161016.1:0-44415 GCA_948099535.1 Jatropha multifida | reverse complement strand
TGTTATGGTGATTTCACTGACTAACAACCACTTGATGTGCATATGATTGCAAATGTTTGTGGGTGATATGATTGTCATTGTGTGAATGGAGAATGTCCATTTAGAATGCCTTAAGTATCATTTGTGTGAATGTGTGAGTTTAGTATTATATGTTATTATTCACTGAATTTTATACTCACCCCTTTCCCCCCTTATCCTTTATGTTGTTTCAGGAATTGGTGAATCGGTTGTATATATTTGGGGCTTTAGTTTTCTTTCTTTTGAAGTTATTTAAAGAAATATGTAAAGGTATAAAATAGAATTATTTAGAATTCTTTGTAGTAATACAGTAATAGAAAATCTGCAGTTATGTTAAGATTTATGATTGTAATAATAATAATGTTAGGTGTATATAAGACTTTATGAGAATGATTGAGTTGAATAAAATAAGGCCTTGTGATAGTTTGAATCACTAAATATATATATATATATATATATATATATAATGGGCCAACTTGTAGAATATTTTTATATAATTGTGGTGTTGAAATCAGAGATTAGGCTTACTACGGGCCTCGGGGACCTTAAGCTTACCTAGGTCCTAGTGCCGGTCCGGCCCATGGAAACGGGTCGTGACACTTACTAAATTAAAGTGGTAGTGTTTACAAATTAATTTAGTAATAAAAAATAAAATAATAAATTTTTATTAAAAATATAACTCTTTTAAGAACTCGACATATAACAAAAAATAAATTATGTTAAAAAAACTATCAATTTAAATTTTAAAAATAATCCTGAAAATGCTATAATTTAATTAAATTTATTTTTGATGAATAAAAAAAAGTCAAGTCAATAAATGAAAATTACAAAGCGAATAATATTGTGATCCAATATTAGTCAGTTAATTAGTTTATTCAAGTATTTTATTTCTTTATTGTTCTAAATTGCAAATTTAAAATAAATAAATAAGTGAATTAAGTAATAAAAAAAGAATACATAAAAGAAACTTTATATCCTCTCACAATAAATCCACAATTTTTCCTACCACGTACAAAAAGAATAGTGTATTTTTTACTTTTTTATTATATATATATTTATTTATTTAAAAATAATTTTTAAAAATTATATCCATTCAAATAATAAAAAGTAATTATATTCACTGGGTTAGAACTAAATCTTGCTCGCATCTAGTCGATCCAAAAAAGATAAAGTGCTTCAAATGTGTCATATTTTTTTTATAAATAGATAAAAGATGGAGACACTATAGATGTTTTCATATAAATTTAGTTTTAATTATTTGACTACAAAATTACAATTATATATGCTCTTAGTTGCCAAAGAAAAATTAATTCTCAAACTTAATGTTTTATATAATTCGTTACAATATAATTTACCAATGAAAATCAGACATAGAAAATTATGGCATTGCAAGAAAAAGAATAAAAATTGAAGTTCAAAAATAATAAAAAACTTCTTGTCCAACCCAGTGATTAGTCAACCGTGCAAGTGGCTATAGTCTATTATTGCAAGAGTTGGATCCATGCGATAGCTACACAATTAAACAACTAAAAGTAATAGGGCTACATATATAAAATCATAGGCCTCTCAAGCCCATTTTCTATCGTATTTCCCAAATTGGAGCACATCACTTCTTTTTTAACTTTTTTGCATGAGCCCATACGAAATTAATAAAGAATTAACATAATTTTACTTACAGAAAACCCTTCAACAATTGAGAAACTTACAAATAAAAAGCCAAAATATGTATTTGTACCACAACTTTTCAAATAATATTTAGTGTTTTAAAAACAATGTCTCTATTATTTATAGTTAGGTAATAACGGTTAAACTCTTTAACGTTTAATGAAATATCGGTAAAATAGTCGATAAGATTGTGATGGAACCAAACTCCAAAATTTAAATAAAATTACTATTGAGAATAACTTCCAGGTAGAAAGTTACTTAAAGAGAAAAACTATCTTAAAAACAAAATTATGCTAGGAATTAGGTAAATAAGCACCCAATTAAGATTATGAAACACTAGCTAGGGTTTGTTGAAGAAAAGCAAACAAATGAAAACAGTGTTGAGATAAAAAAAAAAATTGAAAGCGAAAATAAATTAAAAGTGGGCGAGAGAGAGATTTCAATATCATAAAGATAGAGATGTCCAATCAGAATTTCCAAAAGGGTTAAGAAAGAGGGTGAAGATAGATCCAATGATTGTGTTCAAATCCGTTAATGAACAGAACTTCCCTTAAAGCAAATGCTTTTACATGTGTCCATAGGAATCTCATGGCATCCAACACATGTCCTATCCACAAAAATAAAAAAATAAAAAAAAATTAATTTTTAAAGCAATAATTAAAGAAACTATATACATCGGACTAAGAAAAGCCCTTGAGGGTAATAGTGACCTAGGGAAAGTCGATTTATACAAGCACAGAAAGTTGCGAATTCCAAGTGCCAATGTAGCTTTGTTTCTATATTTGGTAACTGAGGAATAGTCCCATCGCAATAACACACAAAACCCATCTTCTTCTTCTCCTTCTTCTGCTTCTTCTTCTTCTTCTTCTTCTGCTTCTGCTTCTCCTTCTTCTAAGTTCATTTACTAGAGCTATATAGGTAGCTAAGTATTTGACAGTGACTTGTGCTTATAGCTTATGTCTCTTTCATTTTACCTTGTTTAGCATTGCACCCACAAAAGACGGAATGCATGGACAGGTTGCCCTCTCTTCACTATCTTTTCATTCATTCAACTTCACTTTGGCCCCACTTTAACCTTTCTTTCAACTATCAACTATCTTTTCACTTCAACCCTAATTTTTCTTCTTTTCATATTTCTGTCAATAATGCCGTCCTCAAATTGCTAGAGATTAGCTTTGCTTTAGCAGAAAGTGGGTATACTTCTTATCAGGAGTTTTAATTTTTAGAATCATATTAGGAATATCTTAATTCCTTTTTCTTGGAGATATTTGACTTTAATCGTACATATTAGAGAAATAAATTTAATTCGATAAATTTGATAGTATAAAACAAATTTACTGTCTTGTTTGTTCTATTTAGGTTTGTTGTTGTAATTAGAGTTGAGCTCTGGGCTGTAATAAGTAACGTTCATAAACTTTAGGGATTATATATAATTAATTAAGAAATTGCACAAATCTAATAACCATATATGCAATTAGTTTGTTGCAAAATGTCCAGTCATATAATTAGAAAAATTCAGCTCATTATCACTGGATTCATTAGGGAATAATTTTTGGAATTAAGACTCCTCGCAGTATGTTATGAAAATTTTCAAATTATAGTTTTTGAGTCGGATAATTTCAGCTTTTTCAGCGTATAATATTACAAATCATATTAAATTGTAAATTAAAATTTCTAATTTTTTATAATACAAAAAAAAATATTCAGACTATTAAATTGTTAATAGAAGCAGCATATCACGAGAAGTAGTTTGGTAGGTGTAGGTGAGTACTGTATTTAAGCATCCGTACAAACCGCATGCAAATTCAGCTCTGCAAATATACTTTCCTCTCTGCTTCTAATACTACTCTCATTATTCAACCCACTAGCTATACCTTTTCTTCTTATCAAAACAACACAAACCCTAAACACAAAGTTCTCTTCTTACCCCTCTCTCTCCTTCTACTTCTTCTTCTTTCTTCTTTCTTCTTTCTTGTTCTTGTTTGAGAAAGAATGAACCTAGAAGAAAAGGTGACAATGGACTTGGTTCCACCATCTGAGCATCTCTGCTATGTCCGCTGCAACTTCTGCAACACTGTTCTTGCGGTAATTTTACATATTTAATTTTAACACTCATTCTCTCTCTCTCTCTCTCTCTCTCTCTCTTCGACCTTCATGATTTTGTTTCCCATACAGAAACCAAAAACTTATCTATTACTCCTTATATGTCTTCTCATGTATCCCTATCATATATCATAAACTTTAGTTCATGCTATATATTATTTATAGTAACCCTACAAATAATATATTATAGAATGATGGGTCTATATACAATATCTAATTTTGTTTTCTACTTAACCCTACATATAATTCTCAGACATACCTAGATTTACACTCTATGATCTTTAAATTAAGGGGGAAAACGAAGAAAATGGTAATTTCTTTTGCAAGTTTATGTAATTGAAAATGGGGTTTGTATTTTCTGTTTCTTACTTTTTTTTTTTTTTGTTAATCTCTGGCTCATATGCTTTGAGATTATCGTGTTTGAGTGTTTTCTAACCTAATTTGGGTTATAACTTCGAATACTTCAAGAACTTAATTGACAAAAAATAATAACATTTGTATATTCTGTAGGGTTGGGATAATATTATTCTATGCAACAAACCAAAAGATTATACCCTATTTTTGTTATTTTCTGATTTTTCACTTAATATTGGGTAATAAATTAAATGTTTATAGGTTGGGATTCCATGCAAGAGATTGCTAGATACAGTGACAGTGAAATGCGGTCACTGCAGTAACCTATCCTTTCTCAGCACCAGACCTCCACTACAAGGTCAATGCCTTGATCACCCATTGACTCTTCAGGTATTTATTTATTTTTATATCAATTGTTCACTTTTTTTTTGTTGTTCTTGGATGATCGAGTAGTTAATTAATGCGTAATTCCTATGTTCTAAACTGAAACAAATTCAAATATAATCAGAATTATTCATAATATATAATCTTAATTAACTTATTTTAATGTGAAAAAATTAGAATTTTTCGTGCTTATAAAAGGTGCTGATATATGTATGTACCAAGAAGAAGCAGGGTTTTTTCAGTGATCTTAGAAAGGGACAATCTTCTTCTTCATCATCATCAACATCAAGTGAACCCTTGTCACCGAAAGCACCCTTTGTTGTGAAACGTAAGAACCCTAATAACTTAAATTCCTATTTCTATAATTAATTTGAATTATGAATTAATTAATTATTTTTTCTTGCAGCACCTGAGAAGAAACACAGACTTCCATCTGCTTATAATCGGTTTATGAAGTAAGAAGAGAAAATCATTATAATAAATAAAATTTCTCCATTGCTCCTTTTTTGATTTACTTGTAAATATCATGTCAGTTAGAAATATTGTAATTTCTTTCCATATCTAATCTTATTTGCTGGTATTAGGGAGGAGATACAACGAATCAAAGCTGCAAATCCTGAAATTCCCCATCGAGAAGCCTTTAGCACAGCAGCTAAAAATGTAATTACCAACACAATTTATATATATATAAATAAATCATAATTAATGTTGTTTATATACTTTAAAAAGTTGTGTTTAATCAAATATTGATTTTTGGTGCAGTGGGCAAGGTACATTCCAAACTCTGCGGGTGGATCGGTTTCTGGAAGCAACAACAACGTTAGAAAAAAACTCTATCATTCTTTTCCTTGATTAATTAATTTCTATATATAAATGTAAATGTGGTGTTTTAATTAGGGTTTTTACATTTTGCAGGATTAAAGAAGGGAAAGAAGGAACATCTAGAGACGTTTGAACACTAGAAGAGAAAAACCTACGACTTTGGATTAAGCTTCTGTGTCAAATGATGTTTATTGTGCTGTCATGTTTCATGGTATTTCTTTAAATCTGGATCGAACTTAATTTAATTATATATATTAAAGTTTGCACGAGGATTTAAACTTAGCTACCTAAATTACTTGTATTAATCGTTAATTAAGCATATATATTTGGATGGTTGATTTTCCTGAGCTGCTAGATTTCATTCATAAATGATACCATCTCTGTTTCATATCATTTACCGCGTTTGAGAAAATAGCTGGCTCCGAAATATTTCTCACATTTGTGGTCTCGAGGAGTAATAATTTTTTTTTTAATATTTAGCTTTTATATATTACCAATAATTATTACTTCAATGTAATTTTTTCTTAAATAGTTAGGATAGTATAGTCAATTTACTTAATAATTTATTATAACTTAAACAATTTTTTTAAATGAATGTGAAATTACAAATATTAGGGAACAGAAGCTCCCTGTTAGTTTTGGCTCCCACTGTTATGCGAGATCCAAACATCTTTATATTCAAATTCCATAATCAATGGATACTTTTCTTTTTAAATTAATGAGATGAGCATGCTAATACGTCGGGTATGAAACGGGTTTTTTTAATACCATACATCAGCCAAGAAAAATTAATAGTTCCTAGCTATACTAATTTGGGGTTAAGAAAGGTATTTATAAATTAAACACATCCTAAGAATTTTTTATGAACTTTTATCTAGCTTTTTTTTTTTTTTTTTTTTTTTTGAGAATAGATAGATCGAGGGATTTGCTAATTGTAAATCCCTAACTTTTATTCTAGCTTAAGTCATTAGATTTACCCTTTTTAATATTTTTAATGGAGATTTCAAACTTTTTACTGTTGAGATGTCATCTTAAACATAATGAATGAGACAGTACGAGAGAGATTTTTATTTTTTATCTTTTTATAAAATACAGTATTGAATTAATTTACATGAGAAGACTGTTCTATAGAAACTAAAATCCAATCCTCCGATGAAAAATGAAAAATCCGGCAAATTTTGAAAAATGGTTCAACGCATAGCCTGCTAATTGCTCTTTTTCTCCGGTTAATATGGAAAAAGAACAGTAATGATTTTTGTTAATATCAAAAGTAACATTTTAATTTTCAACCAAATGTCAACTAGTTGGTCTTGTCAGTAGTATGGAAAGCGAGAGGTCTCAATTTCGAGTCATTTCCATAATAATTTTCATCAATTTGATGAGTCAAAAGAGAGTTACCTTATTTGTGTATAAGAATGTAAATAAGCCGAGTCGAGCTTGAACCTTCCTAGCAATTTAGCTCGGTTCAAAACTCAACGAGCCTAAAAATTTAGATGAGGGTTTGGCTCGAGTAACCTATAATATATATATATAATTTCGATAAGGTTCAATGAGGTTTCGAGCTGAATATCATTAGGCTTGAATTCAGCTCGAACAGCTCAAGAGCCGATTCGGTTCATTTAAACTCTTAATTGTGTAGCTTAACGTGTTATTTCAATCCATCTAGCCTCCTAATAAAAAATAATATTTTTATTTAGACAAAACTGTCATCCCCTTCCATTTTGCTCCATCATGTTATGGACATTCTTTATTCCAATTGAATGGCAAAAGAAGCCAAGGTTTATGAAGCCATCATGAACCCTAACTATTTTTGCTTTTACAAAATGTTTGATGGCCTTATGAGCAAAGGCAAATTCAGGATATGATTTCAGGGGAACAAACTTGTACATTCAATGGGGCAGTGGGGTCAAAACTTTCTTTTTGGGTGAGTACACTAATGAAAATAACAATAGTGCCTCGTTGCCCCCACTGCACATCTACTTTGCTTTGAGTTAGAGATTTGGCTATTTTTCTTTATTTTTGTCAAGTGTAAATAATTATTTAGTTCTTCGGTTTTTTACTAGAATTTTCCATCAAATCCGTATCGATCCAGGTTAGATCCGTCCAAATTTCCTCTCCGCAATCTCCTTGACTCATCACGTTAGTGAAAATGAGAATTTCAACTCGAAATCCCTTCTTTTCGTCAGGGGAGAATCAATAATCAAGTTAAGACAAAATTGTTAAACTTATATTATTAGAACTAACTAATTAATAAAGTATATTTATGTATGAATTGACATTAACAATATAACATGCGTCATGAGTGATATCATAGTATTGTAACATGCGTCGTTACTGACATCACAGTATCATACATCTTAGACTAAAATATCATAATCAAGGTGGTGGACATGCACATGCACTCACAACAATTATTATAGGCCTTTAAACATATGATTACTTGCACTAAACATATGTTTTTACATAATTAAGGTATTAATGTTACTTGAAGTCAAGTTGCATTATTAAAAAAACACAGACCCATGTAGCGATTGATGGCTTAATCTTTTCTAACTTTTGAAATTATGTTGCCTTTTACGACTCACTCTCCACACACCACTGACAAGAATTAAAAAGAGAAAAGAATAAAAATAAATAAAGACTTGACCTTTTTTTATCAGTGAACCAAGTGGTTTCTACACTTAAGCCTCAAATGGAAAGATAATTAGGGCCGGGATTATACTATATATAGAAATATTCTCTTTTAAACAATTTGTTATTTCTTGGGTCTAAGCTCCCAAGTTTTTCGGATAATCTTAATCTATACATAAAGGTTACCTGTAAAGAAAGACTAAATATTCCATTCAACAACATTAAGGAATCAGAATGTTCAAAGCTCATCATTTAATTAGCTCTTCTAAATAAAATATTAAGAACCATATAAAGAAATTTATATAAAAAAAAAAAAGATTGCTGCATATTTTCCATTTTGCATCATTTCTTTGTCCCTTCAAAATTTGACCCTTCACAAAGTGATGGAAAGCAAAATCTGCTTTAGATAAACAAAAAGTGAAGGATATTTGATGAAATGCTGAGTTGTATTGACTGAGGAACTGAATCCTTGATTTAGAACCAGCATAAGATTTGCAAGGCTGGCCAAAAAAGAGTAATCTAGAGCAAGAAACAGTATTAAACTTACATGATCTTGGAGTAATTAAACCATATTAATAAATTTCTGTTATATACTTATCAGTAAAGGAATGTACTGCATATTGTATCTTAAGTTTCCACTAAGCTCAAGTCTACCAGCCTTTGTCTACTGCACCATTGAAGTTAGTTCTACACATTTGACGCAGCTTACCTTCAAAATAGTCCTTTAACCCTGCATCAACGATGCATTTACCGTTACTCCATAAGAAAGATTTGGCTAGATTTATAAATAAAAGGCGACAGAGATCTCCTATCGTTAGATGGAATCCAAAGAATGAACACTGGATAAACAGAATTTTACCACGATGTTAAATAAGTTTTTGAAAGAATCCAAATTCAGTCAATTCAACAGAACTGAACAATTTCCAAAATTAGCATTAAAAGAATAGGCAAAAGATTTCACGTTGTTAGTTTACATACCTTGCTCCTTTCATGCCCCATATGTGGTAAGAAAACTGGAAAAATCCTCAACTTCATGCTTCACTTGTGCAGAATTCCTCTGTTGCTCGACCCTATGAAGATGTGATGACAGTTGAAGCAAATCCACAGTAGATCCACTTTCACCAGAAGCGCAGTATTTCACGTTCAAAACATCTGACTCTTGAAGAAAGCCGTCTGGTTCAACTTGAAGTTCACCAGCATACGAGACAGTGAATGACCCCATATGGTTAGATTTAAATGGATTCACTCCAGATGAATGAAATCCATTCGGCAAATGCTTTTCCAAAGACTCTACCCCAAATGGTTTGTCAGAAATGCCAACACTGTGATGGGAACGATTAGCTTGACTGATCGAGGGCCTTGCCATTACAATTCCTGCTGAATGGCTTAAGTCCTGTGATTCAGCTGACAGAAGAGAGAGAGCACAACTGGAATGCGACAGCCCAGCTAACTCATGAACAGTTGATGCAGTATTAAGACGAGTGAACTCATCAGTTGCCGAAGGACAAATTCCAGAAGTGTTTTGGATACCATTGCCATGTAGTCGGAGAAAGGATTTTGAAACAAACTGCCCATTTGAATTGTATACTGATTTCTCTTCCAATTTAACTGGCCTATAGCAGTTAGACTCTTCATATCTCTCCGGATAAAGAATACCACCAGCAAGCATGTTGGGAAACAGAAGAGACGCTCTGTTTGGCAAGCAGGTGCCCAAAAATTTTGTGTCTGCAAAATCATATACATCAGAAATATAGAAATATACATTTAGAACAAATGAAATCTCCAATTTTGTGATCACAATAAATCATTGTTTTTTAGGGACCACTATAACTCCATATCCACATATAGCAAGTCCCATTGATGCATAATCATGATTTCATTAGCAGTGCATACATATTTACATGGGAGTTTATGACCTTAAAAAAAAATGCTTAAATCAAATCAATTAAAGACTATGGAACATTCAGAAGAATGGAAAATATTGGCTTCAGTCTCACTGAAATTTCAAGTTAAAGATAAATATATTTCCCTTTCAAGTCTCAAACAATCTCACACTGAATTTCGTAATTCGTTAAACTAATTAGTCAAAAACCGAAAATAATTTTAAGAAATATTCACACCAAATAACAGAATGTCTTGCAGGTTTACAAATTCCAACATCAAAAAGAAAAAGAAACAAAAAGATTGAACATATTAAGTTATCATCCAGTTCTATCAATCACATAGTGCGAGCCTGAGCCTAAGAGCAATGTAAAATTGAGTTATACAGAAAGCAAGCTCTTGAAACATGCACTAAAACTAAAAGACGTACAACAAAATATTAAACTCTTCCAATTTCTTTGCCAGAACATATGACTGCAAGAATTGCATGCATCAGATTAGATCATTTATGAACAATTGAATAAGAAAAAGAAATAAGTCATCAATAAATTAGTAGTACTGTCTACATAAAAACGGCATGGGCAAATGTAAATAAAAAATGTGAACGTTACAGATTTAAAATTTATCTGTGAATCTTGTAACAGATTTAAAATTTATATAAAAATCAAGTCCATATCCCATTAAGGGGCAAAGTTTAATAAAACCTTGAAAATGGAAAGTCTATACGACATCAATGAGCTTTTTGTATTCCTCTATTGCTCTGTTCATTCAGCTTCTATGTTAAACTGAGTTGCATTTTCCGTGCAGAATAAGAGTACAAACAATTCATACCTTGATATGACTGCAGTAACTTATGCCTACTAGAGAGAGCACCAAACTGAGGCTTCCTTCGCCGTTCATTGTGCCCAGCTAGGCGTTTACGACAACTGCGTTTACCATCGTCGAATTCAACAAGCAAATGAAACCTGATTAATTAATCCAGTCAGAAGAGAACAAACTTACTAAAACAATAGAAGGAAAAAGACACTAGAGAATAGTAATTAGATACGCAATTCATGCAGCGAAAGTATATTACAAAATCAATTAGACTAGTTATATAATTTACACAATTACCTGGAAAAAAAAAAGAATATTACCTACCTAAATGCACTGAAAATCTAGATGCACTCTAACCATAAGTTTTCATCTTACCTTTACTTCTATTCTATCATGCTTCCTCACCCTTTTTTCCTAAATAAACCAGAAAACCAACCGGACATGCACGTAGATAATCTTTATAGTATGTTTACCGTCACCATTAAAAGCCATAAAAAAATGCATTGAATATAGTCCACAAAAAGTAAGCACGCCAAAGTAACTAAACATCATAATTGAAACAAAGAACGAAGAAAAGGAGGAAAAAAGGAAGCCAACCTGCTACACTGCTGGCAAAACCTTTGCTCAACACCATTAACAATAACTTTGGGAGTCTTTGAGTGGATCTCACAAACTTTATGCCTCTTGTGGTAATCCTTTAAGGAGCTGAGGTCTTTGTTACAACCATAGACCTGGCAAAGAGGAGTCTGTAATCGCGAACTCATTGTTCGTGCTCTCTTTGGCTGAGAAGTTGGACTTACTGAAGACACCACTGATCTTTCTTTCAAAAACTTACTATTTTGTGCATCTTGGCCATCAATCAATCTACCTAGCTTTAAATCGATTAGTGACGAATCCTGACTGTTAGATTCCATGAGAGAATTAGAATGGTTTGACCCGGATTCCAGTGATGAATTTGAAGCAATCATATAACTAGGAGAAGTTAGTTCTATTTTACAAGAATCAATACCAGCTTCATCACTACCAAGCATCCCCGCACCTGTATTACTACCATGAAATGGCGTTTTGGGCATTTCAGTGAAACTCAAATCTATAAACTCGGTACTCTCGGCAGATTCCCCATCCCATCCTGTGAATACTCTTCTATTTCTCCCATACGAATCAATAGATGAATCTATTTCATCTGAGAACAGAAGGCCTTTACCTTCCGCAGCAAAGCGCCAACACTCCATCGACAAAAAAGAGAAGCAATTGCAGAGAGTATGCAGAGTCTTTAGTGCCCCTACAAAAAAAGCAAAGAGAATGCTAATCACCATATAGCAGTAATTCATTAAAGTCAAACAAATTGCAATAGCACAAACATCATGCAAACAGTAACATCAATTATTACAAGATATGAAATTGACCGTAACAAAAGGTGGATAAAAATCAAATTCCATACCCCCACTTTGCCACTTGATAGACCAAATTCAGAGAGACCCAATTGGTTTCAACACCCCTCATAAGCATATCACAGCAATGATGACACTAACAACAAAACAACAACAACAACAACAAAATTTCTAAATTGCAAATAAACTGCACTGCCTATTTCTGGTTGAGAAATTTAATGTACAAAAGACCATAATTTTTTTTTTATTTGATCTCAATCAATTCTGTACATTTTCTTATTATTGTACAATAATAACTGAGGTCTAGAAAATACGGAACTTGAAATTTCTACCCTCATCACTTTCCTCCAGTTTTATGAGCAACCAAACAGAGAAAACAGAATACGAAGCAGAGTAAAACCCACAACCACAAGACTCTTAATAATATCTTTAAAAGTTTCAGTCTAAAACCAACACAGTTAAAAGGAACACAAATCTCAAATCCAAAGAGAGAGAGAGAGAGAGAGAGAGAATATGAAACAAAGAACCAGACACCCTTAATAATATCTTTAAGCTTGATTACTGAGAAATTGCAAGACAAAAAATGGGTTCGTTGCGGGATTCCAAATTTTCTCGTCTTCTTACAATTTCCACGAAACAAAAACACATACACCAAAAAAAAGGAAAAAAAGAAACAGAAAAACAACCCAGAAAACATGAAAAACATAGCAAATACAGTAACTTTTTTTTTCGGTTGGCTTACCAGAGAAGATAATAGAGATAGCGAGAAAGAGAGAAGGGTATAATTTTTTCCTTTCAGATAAGTGGAGAAGAAGTCGAAGCAGAAAAACATACACTGTGAGTCAACATGATTTCCACTACACATACATTGATACATACACACCCTCTGGTTTCAAAAGCATGTCCAGGTCTTTTGTAGCTTTTGAGAGCTGACTGTATTTCCTATTTTGTCCATACCCTTTCTATTTTATTCCCATTGCTAGAAAAGCATTATTGTTTTTTAATTTTTATCTTAATTAATTATTCGCAAAATGTTCTTTTTTATCATTCTATCTTTTTGATTTTCTTGTGTCCTGCCTGATATGATCTTGATCTGATCTGCCTCACTCATGTGATTTTGTTTTGCTCTAATTCTTATTTTTCATGTTCCTTCAAACATACAGACATTTATAATTTTCATGATAACTACCCTTATTAGATTAATTAAATACACACGTTCCATGCAGATAAATTTTTTTCCTGAAACAACCATATATTTTCTTTCTTAATATTGGTAGAGAAAATTTTAAATATAAATATAATGTTCAATAATTTTTTAATAGTTGTCAGCAGTTTTACCAGTTATTAGATGTTAATAAGTCATTGTTTACGTGACCGTTTAAAATAAAAGTATTTATTACAAATAATTATTTAATATAAAAAATTATAAAATGTTGAATATTAATGTATATAAAATTTCAAGAAATGCTGTCTCTCGCAATCTCTAACTGTTATAATAAATATTATATACAAACACTATAATTAATTAATATACTATTTTAATTATATCAAAATACTACTTTAGACATGACTTAAATGAATGCTGACGTTGTTGGTGCCATGTGGCCACCA
Organism: Jatropha multifida; assembly: GCA_948099535.1. Classification (NCBI taxonomy): domain Eukaryota; kingdom Viridiplantae; phylum Streptophyta; class Magnoliopsida; order Malpighiales; family Euphorbiaceae; genus Jatropha; species Jatropha multifida. Next base: position 30,739 of record CANUEX010161016.1, on the reverse strand, counting down.
GTCTTTTCTCAGTTGGAGATAATCCGTCTTCATATTTAACAAAAAAATGAAGTCTACAAGTTGAAAAAGCTATAAAGACGAAGGAAAATCTTTTCCAATCCCATTGGCTATTGTTTGTATGTTTTTGTAGGCATGGTTGGTCTAGTGGGGGCATGCTTCGATAATTTTATGCAACTTGCTTTTTTCTTTTTTCTTTTTTTCCCTCTTTCCAAGGTAAAATTACTATATTGTAATTATTAAGATTGAGACCAACCTTAAGCTCTTTCATCTTTTTATGTATTTCTCTTGTACAAGTAGGAGAATGAATGAATATTCATTCCGTCATAAGTGTCTTTTAACATAATACCACAATAATTAAATTACTCTTTTATCACTTCTCTGTATAATTAATGTTTATCCGATATTAAAAGATAAGGATATATTTTAAAAATAGTTAATATAAAATTAATTTTATTTTTAAAATTAATATAGCTTTTAATCTTGTAAAAATATCCGTTAAATTCAAATGTATATGGTCATTTTTTTTTTTGCTGTAATGTTCTGTTCTTTTACCCAATATAGTCTATGGCTCGTGTGAGTTAGAATTGTTTGATTAGAAATGACAAGATTCCCAGGCAATTGCTCTTTTGGTCTCCCTCGTGCAATGTTTTTTTTCCTTTGTCAATAAAATTGTAAATGTCAAAATTTGATTAGACAAATGGATCCATAATTATTTTTTTATGACGCCTTCATATTTTCCTCATTATCGTAATTTTTTAACTTAATTGCAAATTTGTAGCATTGGAAAGAAAGACTTTAAGTTAATGTTAATATAAATTAATTAAGAATAGAATTGTCAAAAAAAATTTCAATCAAAAATTTGAAATGCCAAAAGTTATATACATTAATATTTTAATAAACGTTATAGTATTTTCTACGATATATAGAATATTGTCTTATTTAACGGTATAAACAGTGTTTTGACTATTGAATAATATAATTTATAAAATCAGTATTTTGATATAGTCAAAACTCTAAATGCTCCATTAAATACAGTTGACTAACAAAGCCTTGGCGGTTAATAATTAATAGTTTATATGGCGATTTTAGAATAAAAGTATTCAATACAAATAATTGATTGATTAACTGTTTAATATAAAATGATAAAAAAATAGTATAAAAACGGGAAACAAGGTAAAATAAATTGTTGATATATATATTATAAAATGTTAAACGTTAATGAAAATAACGTTTTATATGAATCTCAAACTCTAAAAGTTTAAATCCAATTTAATTCGGTTTTGGATTTGATTACTGTAAAAATACATTTATTATATAGAAATTGAGATTATTCAATTTGATTCGATTCAATTAACCAAATATTCGGCCGTAATTTTAGTCAAGAATGTCCAACTATTTTGTTTATATAATATTATATTTTGATAAATGGTTTAATTATGAATTATTACCTCAGTTTGAAGAAGTTTGGAACTCAAGTTTTGATTTTGGTAAACCAAGATTCATTTTTCCGTACAACTTTAAAACCTAAGTTAAAGAAAGTCTCTGTCTGCCAAACTACCAAACGCTAGTGTCTAGAAGACTTAACGATGTCTTAACATGTAATTAAGGACCCATATTGAAAATTAGGTTAAAAGAATATTACCCACCAGGGTAAAAATATATAAATTAAGAGAATGTTAATATTAATAAAAAATAAATTAATATTTTTCAGATTATTCTTATACAGCTTTTGTGATTTTGTGATTCACGAACGACGATCTAAATCTAATTGCTAATCAGGTCGTTTTGATATGAGTCGAACTTATGGCAATATATAGAAATAGAAACTTGTATGTAAATTGTTGAGCGGAAACAGAGTGAGTGAGTAAGGAGTTGATGTGGTTTTACATCCAAAGTAAAAAACTTTTGAAGTGGGTGATACTAAAGTAACATGCAGTAGGGCATCTAGGCAAAAAAGATCAAGAAGAAAAAGAAAGATTGATCAAAATGGGCGGTGATTGAGCAATTAAACTCCAAAAGAGCAATACCATAAATTTGGCAGAGAGAATCAAATCACAAATCAATAAAAGAGGCAGTGACAAGACCCCTGAGTTGCCATTTGTACACCAGGGTGAGCATACACGTGTCTCAGTAAACACAGTAATGAGACAGAGAAAGTGAGTGAGTTAGTAAGTTGAGTTAGTGAGTGACTCAGTCGTATGTCTCTGTCTGTGCTGACACCACCAACTTCAACTTTTCCCTTACAACGAGTGCCAACTAAAAGCCAACCAAACCAACCAGCCTTGTTTCTCTCTCTCTCTACTAGGAGGGAGGGCCTGTCTCTATTTCTCAACTGCCCCCTCTCAAAAGGGTCAGTGAACAGAAACCTCTGAAAGCTGCCTCCCATTGCAATTTTTGTACCCTTTCTTTCTTTCTATTCTATAATTGAATGAAGTCTTGGCTTCTTGCTTTTCCTTTTCCTTGCATAACATGCAAGTAAAGCTCTATGGTAACATGTGTTGCTCTGGGGATGGATTAATTATATCCAACAAAACAAAACCAAAACCTTCTCTTTTTTTTACATTCTTGCTTAGTTGTTCATCCACATAGGATTTTTTTTTATTTTAAACAACACTCTTTTATATATATATATATAAAATTTATCAACAGCCGATATATGGATGGTCCTATACACCATAGGCCGATACTAACTTATGTTCAAGTGTAAAAAAATACTTATTTACATTAAAAAATAAATTGATTTGGGACTTTAATTAGTGAGATTTAGGCATATATTGAAAAAATAAAATTTATTTATTATTTTTAAATAAAATAATTAATTTTCAATTCTTTTTAAATTTTTCTCTTTTTTACATTAGACAATTATAAAAAAATTTATCTAAAGTCAATAACCCTCATTTATGGACCAAAATAATAAATATAATTTTTTATTAAAATGATGACATTTCAATATTTACATTTGGAAATAAATAATAAAATAGGAATAATTTTTATATAATCCTTAATTTAATTGATTTAATCTATAAATAAGATCATAAATTGGGTCTTGATAAGCATTTTAGAGACAATAATATAAGTCGTTCCCTCGCGAATTGCTGCCAGCAATGGCCAAAAAAGCTTGAAACCATAACAATCTCTAAGCCCACCCAATTCTCACCTTTAAGCTTCAACGCTACCGCTGCTTTTTAATTTTGGGTCAGATGCTTTGTTGCGCACCAAGAGCTGAACGACGTGGAGTTTTTAAGGGGAATTCAAAAAAGATAAAAAGTATTTTTTAAAAAATAAAAATAATTATTTCTGTCCTCCTAAAATTCAAAAATTACATTTTATAAGAAATAGCAAAATAAGTTATTCTCAGCTCACAAAGTTTGCCTGCTCTTCATGTATAGAATCATTCATATATCAAACCAATCAGAAAATATAATTTTAAAAAATTGATAATATTTTATTTTTTTCAATGAATAATTAGAATAACTTAATTGAATTTAAAAAAAAAAATACTATTTTTAATTGATTTGTATAAACTTACTAGAATTGGATAAAAGAAAATAGGGCAGGTAAGCTAAAAGTCCTTTTTCTATATAAAAAAAGAAAGAAAAAAGAAAAGATTGGGAAGATAAATAAAACAGAGAACGTGTCACAATAAGTGAGGGTAGAGTGACCAAATGGCAAGCAAGAGCAAGGCAAGGGAGAGTCTGACAAAAGTTTCTACCCTGCTTTTTAGTGTGTGTGTGTGCATTGCACTGTCAAAATAAGGGCCAATTACCCCACCCAACATCCCGCACTTGTCCCTATCTCCACTAATTTTTCTGATAACCAAATAAAAAAAAAAATTATCAGTTTGCTTTATGGAAAACGGCCCATCACTGCTCTGTATCCCACCACTTCGTGTCCTGCCGTTCAATAATCCTTTTTTTTTCCTCTAATTTTCAGCACATAAATATATTAATTTAAAAGTAAAATCAATAAATATTAATTTTATGGCACCCTAAAAAATTATTCTAACTACATATCAAATCAATATTTTGCACATAAAAGCAAAAAATCATAAAAGCTCTTGCTATTAGTATAGAAAAGTCTGCAGCGTTATCAAAATTTGTAAATTCAAGTGCACATTATTCGCAAAGTTCAAAACGCCACAAATTCAGTATTATAAAGTTAAAAGGTGAATTTATGTATTTGGACGGATAAATTCACTTTACTTGTATTTTTATGGCTTGAAAACAACCCCCTTCGTTGTTTTTAGGCTCTCTCTCTTTCACGATCTATACAACTTCATTTTTGTGAAAATGACTTGGATTTAACATATAATCCCTTGCCCATACACCAAATGATTTGATTGATAACTTGACATTCACATCTAACTATTTTATTTCATTTTTTTTTCAATGGGAAGTTTGAAATTTATAAAAAAAACAAGAAAAAGGATATATAAATGTCAAAAATGGATTCATTTATAAATAAAATAAATATCAGTACATACCAATCTAATTTTGATTATATTAATTAATTAATTTTATATATATCATTCCAACCTGATGGAAACTCGTATATGAACTGATTTAATGCTTGTAGCCAATGAACAAAAAGTGAACATGATTAAATTTAAATTAAGAAATGAGAAATCTTTAATTTGATCGGTTTAGTTTTTTACTTAAATCCAAATTCTACAAATGTAATTCAGAAATTTTTTAAAAAATTATTCTCTTTCTTCATTAAATATAATTTTATTTTAAATTTTAATTTTAATTAAATAATGAGCTCCATAACTCTCCGTGTAATTCTACATCAATAGAAAAATAATTGCTTAATAAATATTTTATATTATATCATCAAAATCCCTTATTTGCTCCATCAGACAGTCAAATACAAAACAAAATAATACTATTGTAACAATTATATAATATAAGATACCATAAAAAGCAATTATTAATATTTACCATATAGTTAAGAGGTTGCTAAATATAATTATACTACTGAAATTATATAATTATTCTACCATTATAAAATTATAAAGTATTACTTAAGGAAGTGAGGCTGATTAGTATTGGGCTAAAAAAAGCCCAAAACCCCTGAGCCCAATAACTTCAAAATCATAATCAAGCGCCAGAATTTAGAAGAATAAAACTGTGGAATGGGGCAAACGGAGGGTTCCATTTGTTGCAATGGAATACAGTAAGTTTGAACTTCTATGGCGTCGTTAGGCAAGAAAACTTGCAATTGAATGGCAGGAGGAAAATGTAAATTGATTGGTTTTGGAATTTTCGATCGTCTCTAAGCGCTTAATTTGATAACAGAGTTAAATTCACTCCCCAAAAATCAATTGAAGGTCAACATAACAGAGTTAAATTCTTCCATTGTACGAGTAAATTCCACACTTAATAGCATGAGAATATCAGAAGCTTATATCAACTACAACGAAACTATAACACTTAAGACTTAATCTCAAACTAGTTAGAGTCTGCTATAAGAATCCTTTTTTCCATTCTGTTGCTTATATAATGGAAAAATTTATGCCTAAACGGGGAGTTGTAAAACAGACACTGGCTCTTGTGTGTGCCTGAAATGGTTGTCTTTTATGCAAAATCAGAATTTTGTATTGAGATTTGCTTGGAATTTCAGTTTTAATAGGCAATAAGCATCATATATGGAAGACGCTTACAAGTTAAAGGGTAATTGTATATTGATGTGCATCGTTGGGTGTGACTTGAATTTCATTCGTAGTCTTCATGAATAATAATCACTTCAATTACATGCTTCTGAATTAAATCTCTTTTGTATCTACTAATTATGTTCGTTACTGTTAGTGAAATTCTGATTCTTTTATAACTAGCTTTTTGTATATGTTGAGAGACCACTATCATTTTCTATTTCTCCAGATAAGGTAAGGAAAATTCTTTTTATCTTTTCGTTTTTTTTTCCCTGAAATTGGTATTGCAGATTGCTGAGCTGTATCTGCAAGCTCTTGTACTGAGGTAAAATTCAGTAGATTCCTTTCTTTATTTCCTTAATCTACTTATTTTTGAGTATGTTAGCTTTGTCCCTTACCCAGCCTTTTCTATCTGCTTTGACACAGTTGTCTAGGTTTAGGACAATTAGCGAACATAGGAATTTTATTTTCCAACTTTTAGAAAAGGAAGACAGATTTGATTTGTCCATAAGAAAGCTGATCAGGTCTTTAGCTTATGGTGTATGCATGTATCAATCTTCTAATCACATTTCCCTTTGAATAACCCATGTTTGGGCCCTCCATCCACTTACTACATACTTTATATTACCATGACTTGACCCCCCTTTGATGCCCTATGTATCATTTCCTTGTATCATGCTTTCTTGTGGTCTTTTTGGTGCTCTGTGCATCATTCTTTCTAAAGGCTATCCTTAATGTTCATAATCACTCAAATAGCTTCAAGCTTTAATCTTTATATTATGCATGCGCGTTCACGTGCGCACTGAATCCCAATCTTCGGATTTGGCAATACATACTACATAGTTTGGTGCTATGCATTAAGATTGAAACCTAATTTTCTGAAAAAAACCATTTTAGACGTTATTTAGAATTGTAATTTAATTGTATTAAAAGAGACCCTTAATCTATCTAATTGTTTACTGTAGGAAATCCACCAGTAAATGTGATGTAGCTCCAGTTTTACTCTTTTGGTTTAGGGGGTAGATAGGAACCCATCCTTCTCCAAGGCCAGCCTTGGCTCATTTGCCTAAAATGTTCAAACAAGATATGAAGTGTTTGGTTCTCATTGCATTATAGTCTTGAAACACTATTAAGTACTCAGAACTTAAAATTAGTTAGGTTCAGGGTCTGCATCATGTTAGACAAAAGAGAAAATGACGGATGCTGGCCTTTTACGAGCCCTGACTAATAGGGCATTATAAGGCTATGCCATTCGTTTGTTTAAGAAAGTGTTTCCATACATACTTGGCATTTACTTTTTTGCACTCATCAATACATTGCCCTAAAAGTTGAGATTAGTTTAATCAAAATTATTTATTGTAATCTTGAATGGGTCTCATTTGGTTTTGTCTTGATTCTGCCGCTAATGCTGCAAAAATAGAGAGGCACTTGCATGCTTTTCTATGTTGATAATATGATTAGACAGAAACCAAAACCTTATATCAACCTCCTAATAGTTTGAGTTTTGCAAACAAAAAGTGCAATCTTGGGAGGATCTTGTTTCCGTACAACCCAACTTTTGATACTTTCATATCGACTACTATTTTGTTCTATATCTTTCCATTTCATGCTTGTTAAGCTCATATCTTCAGATTCAAGGTTTTGAAAAACAGTTGCCGTCTAGCTGTGTCATTGTGTAGAGATGATGATTCACTGTTACGATTGGGTTGATATGCTACCTAACAGATGATCTTCAAGACCATGTTTAGATCTAAAAAATCCTTCTTCCATTTTGCAGTCATCTACTGAATTTCCGCTCGTGTAATTAACGTACGAGATTAAGCTGGAGAGTGGAGAGACTTACTGGGGATGAAATAGAGACTACCTAACCCTTCAACTGTGTTAAGCTTCAGGGTAATTGTACGAAATTACAAGCTCTTTCAATAATTTCTTCCTTTTTTTGAAAAAAAAAAGAGCCGAAAAAAAGAGTGGCAGGTGGTGGATGTAGGGATGAGGTTAGAAAGAGATTTTGCTCTGTCCTCGCACATAGAGCAAGGAGGAAATTACTGTCGAATATATTATTGCTCACTGTCCAAAGTCAAAAGATTTTAAAAGCTTAGTGCACATGAGTTCACATAATGCTTTGTTTCTCCATCAATTTAGTGGAATATCACTAATCATGCCACAATCTGAGCAAGACAAATCTAATGGTAGACTTTTAATGTTCTTGCAATCCAGCCCCAACAACCAAAAAAGTAGAGAAAGAAAATAAAGACAAAGAAACATTACATACTGTACATACAGAGAAACAGCTTGGAAAGCAAATAGCCATAAGTAAAAACAGAAATTGTAAATCTAGAACATCATCAAATATTCTTCTCACAACTTCTAATAGTAATAACAACAAAAAACCCATCAACAGAGGAAAATGCAATGTACATTCTCAGATAGTGCCATTGGAAATTGGTGCTCCTCTTTTGATGCTATCCATATGTGTTGTCTCATAAACAGGCAGACCACTTGAATAGATACCTAAATCGTAGTTTTCTAACTCAAACAAATCAGAACTTGAATCACTTTCAGCTCCATCATCCGCTTCATTGAATTTTCTAAATTCTTTCTCTTCTGATGGATATTGATCTGCCCAAATCCTATCTTTTTCTAAATATTTAAGACTTCCAAGATTCTTGGATTTCTCAGAAAATCCATCACTGAATTTAAATTTCTCATCCAACCAAGAAAAATCTGCAATCCTTTTATTTTCCAATATCTCATTCTGTAAGCCTGTAGATTTCACATTTCCATTGTGCTTCGGCAGGGAAATTACTTGTTTGTGATCTGAATAGCTTCTAAAATCTTTGTAACTCTTTGTAGGAGTATGTGCATAGGGAGGAGGTGTTCTAAAACCAGAACTTGAAGAAGAATACAAAGATTTTGTATTAGCACTACTTGAGCTTCGAAAATGACTAATGCTACTTCTTCTTTTCCTTCTTCCACTGGGGCTTTCATCTTCATCTTTCATTGACAGTGATGTAGACTTTGACTTTTTCTTTTTGGAAGTTGTTTGATTGAAAAGAGAATTCAAGAAACTAGCAAGCCTACCACCTGGAGAGCTTGGTTGCTTATATTTCTTCTCTTTCAATATTTGCTTTTCAACTGTCTTAGACTGTTGATGAGGCAGTGGAGTTCTCATTGGTACATCTAAGCTCATTCTTCCTCCTCTCCATTGATGTCTATAATCTTCTTTGATAACTTTCTGTGTGTAACTTGCACCATTATAGCCTGAACCTTCATTGTATCCTGAAAAATACCTAGCTGCCTCAAAAACATCAAGCTCATCGGAATCGTTCCTGCGATGAAATGTTTTTTTGTAAAGTTTTGATGTGTCTGATGAGAGTCCTGTGATGGACATGGTTCTGAATCTCAAAACTTTTTGTTATTTGTTGTGTAAGTTCTGTTTGGAAGTTATTTCACAAGTTGTGAAAGGTACTTATTTATTAGAAGAGAAGTTATAAGAGAGATCGTAGAGAGCGAACGGTTTTTTCTTTCTTTCTTTTTTTTTTTTTCTTTTTTTCGAAATGATTGAGAGTGGTGGTGAGGATTGGCTTTATAATAATAAAATTTGATTGCAGTGTCTATGATATTATATGATGAGGGGTGTTTTGAGAGAGACCCACATTTGATGTGAATTTTGTGCTTTATAGTTTATAGAAGAGAAGTGGGGTATAAGGAAAACATGCTTTTATCCTTCACATATTGTGAAAACCAGAGGTTTTGTTATGGATGGTGGGTCGCAAGTTCCTGTGTTTCCTTGGATTCTAGGGTTCTACACTCTTTTAGTGGGATTGGCTTTTGAATGGGTGTTGGCTATGGGTTTATGGACATGTACAAATAAGCTTACCTTCGCTCAATTGCTTATATTTATATGTGTGAATCATCATTATGCATTGGAGAATTTGGTAGATCCTAATTAACCTCTCTTTTGAGAGCTTGGAAGTCACTCTTTAATTATTTAGGATCTAATTAAGGTAATATCATTAATTTATTTATTTGCTGTAAATCAAGTATATGGCCCAGTAATATCTACTTGCCTCTCCTTTAGGGTGTGTTTGTTTTTGGGGTTTGAGTCTTTTGATAGAGCTAGCAAGTTATTGTTCATCTATGTATATTTAGTGTAACTATAATGTCTCATTTCAATTGAATCTTTCCCACTTTTTTCCTTGAGAATATGTTTGGTGTGTAATTTCAAGAATTGGATGAATTGCGACTCAAAATGACTAGCAATAGGTTAGCTAGGGTTCATTGATATTAGTGCTTGGACTCTCAGTTCCTGTGGGGGAAAAGATAATCCTCTTGCATAATTTCAAGTGCTCTTTTCTCAATGTCCTTATCAGTATGCCATGGTGCTTCCTTTTCAGGTTAAAAAAGGAAAAGGTAAGTGGAATTTGACATTAGCTAGAATTATGAAAACTGAAGTTGGAAGGAATATCTATGTCAAATGTAATAATAAATTCATCTTAATTTTGTGGTTAGTGTAGTTCTCTCCTATCCTTCGAATGTTGTAAAAAATAAAAGATTTCAAATTTAAATCTCTATTCTTCTTCTTATGAATTAAAAAAAAGAAAAAACTATAATAAATGGTATGTGTACTTCTAAGCTGACATACGTTCAAGAAGGAAGACAGAGAACCAAAAATTTCTGTATAACCACATGCATGTAACGCTATTTTGTTCATGATTAGTTTCTTTCATATCCCTTGGTGTTGGAGAGAAACACAGGTTGTACGTGGTGGCATGTACACGTGTAAGCCAACAGAATAATTGATCAGAAGTGCACACGTGGCATGCCTAGGTGTCATACATCCCAAATATTTGATCCATCACTGTAGATAAAAAAAAAAAGAAGAGAAAGAACCGGTAGGCAATCTAATTAAGTTAATGATGATGACAGTTGCATTAAGATCATAAGATGTAGTCAATTTTAGGTTAAAGGGACGTAGAACAGTCCTTTTTAAAAAACAGCCACCACAATTTTCCTTCTAACGAAATCCAGTCTTACTGTCTTTTTCCGTGGCAAGATCTGAAGTAATCTCCTTTTCAATTTTCCTTCGAACTAAATGGTTCAAAGACCACACACTTGTAATCTTGAGTGTGACTCGTTGTTTTCATTCTGTGGTCCAAGGAAGTCTAACTCCTACTCTTAGGGAAGGGGACTAGTAGGGTTTTTAATTTTTCTTTGTATTATAGTTCTGGTGTTAACTGGGGGTCTCATTGGCCTTATTAGGTAGGCCTGGACCAAAACCTAATCTCCATGTTCTCATCAATGAGATTTCTTGAAGGGGAAATATATATATTGTCAGAGAGGCTTAACCATATCATGAGTCATGTACTCTGATTTCCTATATTAAGAGAAAATGCTTGATCACCAGTTTTCTAAACGCCCTTAGCTTCTTTAATTATTACTATCATAATGATATTAAATCAAAATTAGGCATTATCACAGTTCGATTCTTAATTAAAACTGGATTTAAATCAATACGATTAAAATCAACACCAAAACATGATCGATATTTTTAGATTTCAAACCATAATCAAAACCGTGTATCTAGTTTATCGATTCTTATTTTCTGTTATTCATTTATATTTCAAAAATTGAAAAAAAATACAAAACTTTATAAGATTTATCTAATTTTAATTTTAAACTGAAACCAGCGATTCTAAAATCTTCTTGAAAATCATTAAAAAATAATTCGATTATATATTAATTAAGTATACATATGTGTCTTAAACGAAGAGTTCACACTGAATGAATTGGATGTGAATTCTTGATTTTCTTGTAAGATAGATATTTGAATCATTGAATTGAAGATATTCTATTACCGAGTTATTATCCCAAAAATATTCTGTTGAAGAGGCAAGTAGCAAACCCCTATTTAACCAGGTGCCTAATGTGCCTCAAATCTAAGGTCCATGAAGGACCCACCCAAAGAAGCCAGACTGGACTCTGTCCACAAGTAATAGTATTAGGTCAGTTAGGCCACTTGCTAGAGATAGAATGAAATTGCAATGGCCAATGAAAATTTGTCGCTTCTCAGAACCTTTAGCCAAAATCTTCATTCCATTTGTAGCCAATTTGTATATAATCTTGGAAAGATACATGTTCTCTGTTTGGTTGCTTTCTTTTATTATCCACCACTCCTTATAAAAGTTACCTTCCATGGTCTTCATTATTTGATGAGTCCCATCTCTGTAGTTAATGCCTCATTTTCATCTTTTCACGTGAAAAATCTTTGATTGAACAGATTAGAAATGAACCGAAAGAGTTGGTGTAGTGTGGACTTCTTATACATATAGACTTATTAGTTGTTTCGGCCTTAGATGCAGATGCTGACCCAAACCCTTATTTTGATTCACTTAAACTAGTTTTAGCCCATCAAAAGGTCTTTGATTTAGGTACAAAGCCCAATCAGTGGCCCCACTGGACCCACTATTGTTCCTTGAGAATCAGACAACATGGACCCCATTGCCCTAAAGTTGTCTCCTAAGCTCTCCCAAAGAATTAATACTCATTGCTGGCTTCCAGTCTCCAATTGTCGGTTTGTGAATGAATAGGGCAAGTTTTATTATGGAGATAAGAGAGAGAGAGAGAGAGAGAGAGAAGAGATAATGAGATGATTTGGGTTTGTGGGTGTGTTGGAATGAATTTGATTGGTAACTATATAAGGTAAAGATTTTTTTTAAAGAAAGAAAAAAAGATTGATAGATGACTACAAAATCCTTTTCAGTCATAACGATTGTGAAACCCATTTGATGATTTGACACTTTGGTTTATATAATGCAAAGCTGTTCAAGGACTCGGTCATTCTCAAGAACAAGAGTAGTGTATGTCCAAACTTCATAGCCAGCCAAAACACACATGGTATGCCTCTTTTAAACTCAGGTGAGGACGTAAGGTCTCTTCAAGTAAAGGGTTACCCTTAAACATCCTTCATGCATTTCTCTATTTCAAGTGGCGTATGCTTTTGAGTTCCCAAAAATTAAAAACGATATTTTTGACACAAAGCATCTATACATGGGTTATTGCAACTTGCTGGATTTGACAATTTTAACTTTGTTAGTTCTCATCCCTAAAATGATATTGCTTCTTTCTTTTAATTTAATCTAAGGAAACTCCATTATATAAACTTAGGATATTTAAAAAGTTATATATATGATTTCATTAATCACTTTATATCAATACGAATAACATAAGACTTTTCTGCTGAAGGCTGGATCTCGAAAACAAGTTATCTATTATTTTTTATGATGCATACGTACTAAGTGCATGGAAATAATAATTAATTAACTGGATATTTTTGAAGTGTAAAGTTTCTAAGTCTTTTCTCAACAACTAATGAATACACCTTTGCATGAAACTAGACAAACAAATAGTACAAAACTATTAATGAAATGCTAGCACACTACAAGACGTTAATGAAAGAGAAAACAAATGATAGAACTTGCATTATATTTTATAGTACAGAGTAAAACTGAGTGTGAAGAAATGTAATATTGTGTTTCAATTTGCAATACCCATTTCTCAATTGGCTTCAATCCATAGTGTTTCCAATGTGGAAGTGGTGATGATGAGATGAGGTCAATTTAATAATTGATCTCTCACACAAACAAATCCATAAACTTCTGAAAAAACCCATAATTTCTTCTTTGACAGTGATTTGCGTGGTTGCCTTATGTGAGTACAAAGCAATTTGTGCCACGCAGGCTCACAATATTATAATTGCTTCTTTGACTGTCCTTCTCGTGATTGCTTACTGTACAGCAAAGCAATTTGGGCCACGACTCACAATATCCATCACTAGATTCATTTCTTCTTGACAAATATTTCATTTCGGCCCATTCAGATTCAGAAAAAATAAGGGTGGAAAAATAAATATTTTAATTGGCCCATGCACATCCCGAACCTGCGACCAACTGAGCTAATAGGCCAATTGCTATTTTATTTTCCTAATAATATAGTGACCTATATCTGTTTGACTATTTAAACCAATGCTTTTGAAATTTCTGCTTACGATATATTCGGCCCAGCCCAATAGCAACCAATTGTTGTCTTTTTTATCCCAAATTGGGCTTTATTTTTCCGTTCCCTTTTGGGATAGTTCAAAATTTTATACAAATTCCATTGTAAGTGGAGGTCGCAACTCCTTATCCTATTTGTCCATCAACTGCTTGTACGAAATCCAAAATTACTCGAATCCGATTGATTCTGAGAGAAAGCTCAAATCCCGATTTGAAATTTGTAAAAAATTAATTTTTTTTATTCGTCAGAAGATCCAATAAATCTAAAAAATATTATACACTGCACGTAAAAGATAACTCTCCCATTTACTTACTAAATTGGTGAAACATTGTGTGGTGGAAAGATTTCACATATAAAAACCTCTCGCTTTTCGCATGAGCGAAAATACCAACCTAATTGACTTGTTTTCTTTTCATTTTCAACTTTATTTTTTTTTAGATCCACTGAATATATAACTTTTAATTGTTTAAAAATTTTTATATTTACTGATAGTTGAGTTTCAGATACTAATTAATTTATATAAAAGGAAATCAAATAAAAAATTACTTTTCATGTGAATATGATTCATAGTATGCCAATGTATACTAAGATTATCACTGTGATTGGCGAAAGTATCATATCATTTGCATTAAATTTTTTTGAAAAAAGAAAAATCCAAATCTGTCCTTCTGTGTATATTTAAAATTATTAGAGGATCAATCACATCTGACATTGGCTATTATTATTTGCAATAAATTAATTGGAGAGAGTGACACATGTGAAAACCCTAAAGTCCGAGGTTGACAGTTTGGGCATTAGAGTTTGGACAATAAACTAAAAGTGAAATTCTGACCCAGCGGACAAGAAAAAAGGGAAATTGATGCTATGCAGCAAGTGAGAAGTGGACACGTAAAGGGAACAGTAAGTGTTGTCATTACTGACCGGTGACTGAAAGGCTTTCTCTTGGTTCAATCTAATGGTGTTTTATAGTACTGTGATGATGCCCTTATGGGAATGGCTGCCTCCTCCTGCCCTGCCTGCCTACGCTAAACCATGCATTATGGTTATGGATGCTCCATTTCTTTGCCTATCTATCTACTTTTTCCTGACAAAATAAAAAAATCCTTACTGGAAATCCGAAAGTGGAACATTTCTTTTCTCTTGTCGCATGCATTATTCTTTTGCAGAATGTATTTTAAAAACGTTGACTAAGATGGTTTTGGTTTCAGTTTCAGACTCATTTACTTATGACAAAATGATAGAGTAAAAATCATTTCTTCATATTTTATTTATTTTACTTAATTACAATATTGTTAAGTTTTTACTAAAAACTCTTACTTAGTTGTAAAATCTAGTCCTAAAAGTAGCATTTGGAGAGAACTTCAAACATTGATGCTTTGTTTGGAAAGAGCAGAAGTAAAATAAGGGGCGGAGGTAAAATTTTATCATTCATTTTCGTTTCAAAATAAAGTTAAAATGAGTGTAAAATAAATTTATTTTACATCAATTCCTTATTTGACCTCCTTTCCACGTACTTTGCTAATCTGAATCCTTATTTTTTTTTAAAGAAAAATAAAACCTCTCTCCCTTGTGACAAATTGATGGAGAATCTGATACATGATATGATTTGTCGGGGTAGTTCACCATCCTTATGTGACGCCTCTGATTCTGCAATGTTCCTCATTTTCTTCGTGTAATTTTCGGTTCAGTTGCAACTTTTTTTTCACAGAATTCTTGTTTTGTTTAAATATGTTAATGACGTAAAAATATATACTACTTCTTATTAAATTTTCTTTTTTCGGTTAGAAAATAAAAATAATAACTATAATAAACAATTCCACTTTTCTTTTATTGAGCTATATATTTTCTTATACCTTAGCGCCTTCCAAATTTTAATTAATTGATATTCTTCTTCTTCTGTGATTGATGGATTTCTGGACTAGATGTCTATGTACCACTGTACCAGGGAGCATTTTTAAATCTACCTGCCCATTTTTCACATTTTACTGTTTGTTTCGAATAAATAAATAATGATTTTGAAATTTATTTATAAATAAATTTTAAATTGAATTCATTTGCGAATGAATTTATCATATTATAATTTAAAATAAGGAATTCAATTGAAATTTCACAACATTATGTTTTGAATAAATTCTTAAATGAAAATTTATTTGTATTTATTTTCCAAAATACCCTTAACATAATATTCTAATAAAAACAAATAATAAACACTAATTTATATTTATTATATACAATATCATAACTTTTTATTTTTTTATTAAGACAAATAATAAATTTCATATAAATAATACACTCACATTGCACCCTAGCTAATTAATTAATTAATTAAATATAAATATATAAAATAATTATAATATTCATCATAATAGTTTTTTTTAATTTGTATAAAATGTCTCCGTCCAAGAAAAAAAAAGGTGTAAAATGTCTTCTTTATTTAACTAATTAATTTAAAAACTACAAAAATATTTGTAAAAATTATTATTATTATTAATTATATTTGAAAACATTCGTGTATAGGACAAAAACTGTCGTTTCGCATTAATAACTATGAAGTCGAAAAGAAAAACAAAGAAAAAGAAAGAAAATACTTTTTAGTCTATAGAGGGGTGGTTTTATCAAATAAAACTTAATGGTTTACTATTATGATCAAGTTTGATAAAATAAATAAGTAAAAAAATTGAATTTGTAGGAGAAGAGGGTAGTTTTGTCATAAAAAAATTGAAATTTTTAGTTTTGTGAAATTCATTTAGAAATTCCATCAATTTTTATAGAATTTGGTGTAGTTATATTCAATTCCGTGGAATTGAAATCTACTTTTTTTTTTTATTTCAAACACGAAAATATGGATTTCTAAATAAATTTAATAAAATTTTATGGAATTCATTTATTCTAAACGGGTTCTTAAGGTATATAATTATATTAATTGAAATTTACAGTTATATAAATATAATATATAACCAACACGAATTTTTATTTTTTTTTCAACTCATTTATTCTTTTGTGCTTATATTTTTAAATTGTTACAACGTATGAAAGAAAAAAATCTGTATTTTTTCATTTCCTCAAGTTTTTTTTATTTATAAATAACAAATTAAAAGAAAGACAAAATTGTATGAATGCAATTTAAGTTTTTAGGAACAAAAATAATATGAAAAATTTAAAATATTTATGGTAATAATTCTTATATTTAGGGAGCGACAATAACCTTTCATTGCATAGTTGAAAGTTATTAGTCTGGGAGCAAATTAATCAAATTCAATTATGTATTTTATATTATATTTATAACGAGTTCGACTTACCTTTAATACAAAATGGTACAAGCCATTTTGGTTTATTCACTCTTTATATTATATGTCATTTACTTAGTTTATATTTAACCAATATGAGATTATTGAAATTTAATTTTACTTTTATCAATATGATCTGATTTGGGTAAAAGAACAAATGACAATTAAACATAACATATCAAGACGCAGCTTAAGGATAAGTGTATTACAACCTCATAACAAATACATATTGGAATCTGCTTCTGTATAAAAAAAACAACTATAGGCATAGACAGGATGGGCTTACTGCCAGCTTTGCAACACATACTATGTCCTTGTGGGTTGCTTTCAACAATGAAAATATATTTTTTTGTATTATACCCATTAAAATTTTGTTTCCATATTAAATATTATACTTCAAAATTCTTCAATTGCTAACTATAAACATTTTCTTTTACTTTCTTTAAACTCTAAAAATCTTTCTTTTACAAAAAAAAAAAAACAATAGTGGTGCATGATTTTAGCGGTTTTTGTTCGGTTACAAACCAAAAAAAAAAGAAAAAAGAAAAAAAAATCCAAATCTTACAAGCTTACACTCCATCTTAAACCAATATGGATAATATATAAAAAAAAAGTCACAGGACTTGTATTCAAGTTTAATTTTGAGCATATGAGATTTATTAATTTTTCAATTATATTTGAATAGGAAATTTACTTTAGCAATTTCAAATTAATTTTGAAACAAGCTTTTAAAAAATATCCATATTTTTAGAAAAAAAAAAGGACTCGACCCATTTGTTGAAAAAAATTAATGAATAGATTCAAGCTCAGCTAGTTAATTTCATGGCTCGAGATTTTTTTTTTTTTCCAAACTGAGTTTCAAATAATTTATAACACGCTTGACTCGTTTACAACTCAAATGTAAATATAAAGATTCAGTGAGTCACTAATTTAATAACGCAACAACCGAGAAAGCTTGATAATAAAGACAAATTGACGAGTCATTTGGTTGAAGAGCAGTTGCTGTATAGGCTGGCTGATAAATTGAGAACTCAGAATCAATAATGGTATTATTTTCACCAAAGAAGCATTATAAGGACAGTGTACTAAAGTTTTCTTTTTGTATATAATACAAATTGGAAGACCATAATCCAGGATTGCACATGGTTAAGATTTCAATTTTGTTAAAAAAAATTATGTTTTTTCATTTTTAAAATTAATTCAATCAATAAATGAATTTATCGTTAGGTTTACTATATATATATATGTAACTTTTCTTATTTAAATTGAAATTTCTTAAATACAAAAATGAATTATCAAATTTAAATTTCCAGCCTCTTGAATCATCCAAGAACACTATCATCATTCTTAATTATACACATGCATGCTCATGACACTTTATTTTTATTTTTAGGTTTGTTTGAAGAGATAAGAAATTTCGTGAATATCTATATCTAGGTAATGCAAGAATTTCTGTAGCAAATCAGAATAGGAAAGAAAATATAAACAAGTGTGAAACTTCTTTCCAGGATACTATCTTAGAACTAGGAAAACAGCTAGCCAATGGGGCAATTCCCACGAAAGAAATAAAACAAAAACCAGAAAAGAAAAAAAAATTGGGGGATAAAACCTACCTAAAAGCGAGAAAGTGAAAATAAATTGAACAGAGAGGTGATACTTTGATAGTAATAGTAAGTTTGTTCTTTTCTGGCCAAGAAAATTTCTACAATGTAGTAGCAAAACTAAGCTCAATCACTAGCTGCAAGAAAACAAAAACCTAAATTTAAAAAGAAAAGTCTATAAAAAAAAACGTAAACATAAAGAGCCCCACACTGTCTTCCTTTTCCTCTCTCTCTCTCTCTCTCTCTCTCTCTCTCTCTCTTTAATATTCCGCTAAAAGGGTATCGTTTATTCATTATCTTACTGTACGAGACCTAATGTTTGGCTATTAAACACCTATTCTGATAAAAGAAGAACCATTTCTTGCCCTAAGAATAAGGAGGAAAGAAAAAGAAAAAAAAGAAGCAGCACATAGCTATCTAGGTGCAGCGATACATAAAAAAATGGGGAGAGGAAGGGTAGAATTGAAGAGAATTGAGAATAAAATAAATCGACAAGTAACATTTGCCAAGAGGAGAAATGGGTTGCTTAAGAAAGCTTACGAGCTATCTGTTCTTTGCGATGCAGAGGTTGCTCTTATCATTTTCTCTAATCGTGGCAAGCTTTATGAGTTCTGCAGTACTTCTAGGTATGATGCACCTACCCAATCCATTTGCTGCTTCTTTTTTTCTTTTCCTATCTTATTTTATGCAAATATATGCTTTTAGGATAATTTTTTTTATTTATTTATTTTTTTGTTCAATTTTTGGTCTTGGATGTTTTGTTTAATTTGTGCTGTTTCTTTATCTCTTTTTATATTTTTTAAATTGGTTATTACTGTTTATTTTCATGGTCAAGGTTTCTGTTCCTTGGAGATCTGATACTAAAGAGACCCTTTTCTGCATATATATAATATATTCTCAAGAAAAGAATAACTTTCAGCTAAATGTCTAATTGCAAGTAATTGTTCAAATGAATTTCCTAAAATATATTATTCATAGCGCTGAGTTTTTTTTTTGTTATTAGTACTGTTACGATTCATATCTGGATTGAAGACCCAATTGCTTAATTGGAAGTCAAAATATTTTAAATTCTATGAAAGCAAGAGTAACTGTTGAGTTTATTTCTTGTCTGAAAAGGAATTAGATATTTGTGGATTAATTTGCAAAGTGCAAAAAATAAAAGAAAAGAAAAGAAAAAGGGGTTTCTCATACAAATCAAAAGGTGCTAACTTTCCTTTAAAGGGTTGAGAACAAATGCATGCACTCAAATCTATTTTCCTTAGTTGATCAGTGTTTATTTTAATTGCAAACCCCAATACTTTTCACAAATAAAACTTCTTTGATTTAGGAGCAGTAAGTGCAATGTCCAAGTAAATTAACCTTTCTTCTTCTTTTTCCTTTTTCTTCCAAGAACCTGCAGTGCTTTCATTACGAGCCTTTGATATCCTCTTCTCCTTGTTACGTATTGACCATACATTTACAATATTTCTAATTTGGTTGGTTGTTTTAGCTACTCAGTTATATACATACACATATGTATTTTAGAGTTATTCATGCTCCTATTTTTAATTGTGCATTTATCATTTGGTAAATTTTATATTTGTTCATAAATATAGAAGGACAATTTGGAGGTTAATCTAGATTTATTTACCACAAGTGTAGTTGGATTTTTTTTTTCTTTTGAGGAAGTGGGTGGATAGATTAGCACAACAACTGTATGCCTGGGCAAGAGGAAAGGGGAGAGAGCATAATAGGCAATATCGGTTTTTAGTGTAATTTGAGAATTAGGTACTTACAAGTTTAATTTAATGATAAGTGCATATTCAATTTAGATAAAAATTCAGATTTGAGACTATTTCTGTTGGCACTTGAAAAAGATAATTTGAGAATTATTAATTTTATTACAATTTTTTATTTATATTTTTATCAATGGAAATGAAGTTTCCAAAATAGGATGAAACTAAATAACATAAAGGACTTGGATAAATGAAAAATTTAGAATTAAGTGGGGAGAATGACAACTATAAAAATTAAACCAAGATGGATGAAATGCAAAAACTAAAAATATAACAAGAGAGTTTTATGTGAAAAAGGAATCTAAGCAAGAAAGAAATAACATGTTCAAAAAAATGAAGGAGCTTATGATGAATGCATAGAGATAGAAAAATACATCAGGTAAGGACTGAGTGCATGTATAAAGGGAGTGATGTTGAGAGAAGTTAAGAGAAAAGAGATTGAAGTGATGGGAAATGAGCAAGTGATGTACCCTACTTCCTAGATCAACAGATTGTTTCCTTCATTTAAAAAAAAAAAGAAGAAGAAGCAAACTTTCATTAATTATTATTATTATTTAGAAATAAATCAAATTTTTAAGAGTTCAAATCACAGGCTACAAGCAAAACAGCTTGGATATGATTAGGCAAATCAAGCCAAACTCTAGGGCTAGCATACAAACAAGATGCTTTTGAAACTTCATGAGCAACCTTGTTGGCTAGCCTACAAAGTCTTGGCTTAACAGATCAACAATAATAGATAAAAGTACCCCACTTAGAAAAATCAATAGCATTAGCTTCAACAACATTACATACATCCTAAAAAATTTTTGATATCTTTACGAGTATTCTCATATCTTTTGTATTTAAGATTGATCTTGTTTTAGAGCTCGTAGTTGCCCCTCCCATGAGTATTTCTTTTATGGGTCGAACATTAGACCTAATAAAATGTTTTGATAATTGCAATTTAATTTTGTTGCAATAATTAGTTTACCGAAATCCTTTTTCATCGTATATATATATATTCATGCTTTGTTCTTTTGCTCTCAATGTGGAAAATTTTAACTGAGGAAAATGTTTTCCTGAAATATACAGGTAGCATAATAAATGGCGGATGAAAGAATTCTCTTCTAGATTATGTTTATGTGATTTTTTTATTCCTAATGTCTTGGTTTTGTGTTTGCCTTCTCTCCTGCATATTTGTGCTTCCCTTCCCTTTCTCACTATTTATTGAAGTCATACATTGGTGTCTTTTTCTTATCTTGGTGGGAAAAACGCATTGAATTCAATGTGTTTCTCTTCTCAAAACTCTCTTTTTGATTCATCCTTCTCAATTTTCATTAGAGGAACTAAAAATTTTAGTTAGTGAGCAAAAATTATAATTTTATTTTTATCACTAAAATATGTAGTCACATAAAAATAATTATATAAACATGTCAATATTTATATTAATTTAACTTAAATGAATAGTACATATTAAATATATTGCATGCAATATTTATTATACTAATATATCCATTACTCATTGCTAGACCATAATTCTATATATATATATTTTGAAATTTCAGTTTCTAGCATCGTCATTAGTCATTATAATTTTTTTTTTATTGTTAACTCATAGCATGGCAAAAACAATTGAGAAATACCAGAGATACAGTTATGGAGCTTTGGAAGCCAATCAATCTGCACAAGATACACAGGTAGCTGTATTCTTTATTTTTATTTTAATGCACAAATAAAGCTGCAAATGAGTCTGGTTGAGGAGCATCAAGTTGTCTAAAATTGGTTTGATAGTAAGTTATTCAAGTCTAAAATTATGTTCAATCTTATTTTATCCAAATTTTGGATGAGTTGGAGCTTATCCATAACCTATTCAACTACTTGAAATTATAAATTCAATAAAATTTTATAGAATTGCTTTGTTCCAAACAACCTCTAATTGTTTTTAATTGCTCAAACAGAGATGCTACCAGGAATATTTGAAGCTAAAAGTAAGCGTGGAGGTCCTGCAGAGCTCACAGAGGTAATTAAACTCTAATTATTTTTTGAATAATTAATTAATAACTAATGCACCAAAACCAATTATTAATTGCAACATTTTATTGGTTGATTTGATAGGAATCTACTTGGGGAAAATTTGGGAGATTTGGGCACAAAAGATCTTGAGCAGCTTGAATGCCAACTTGATTCCTCGTTGAAGCAAATCAGGTCAAGAAAGGTTAGCAAATGCAACTGTGATTTTAATTTTGCTGCCATAACCGGTAACTCTATCCAATATAAATCCCATATTTTTTATAGTTTTATCTAATTATGATTTTTACATTTTTAATTTTCTCAACCAAAAAAAAAAGAAAAAGAAAAGCAAAGTGGGTAATACACGTAGCCTTTTTCTTGAGAAAAGTGCTAATGTCGCACCCTAATTGAAGTTGAATTAGATTGTTCAGAAGATTCCCTAGAAAGATTTTCCTAATCCAATACAGTAATGCCATAATTATATGTTAGTCATTTGCATGACTTTCTTTCTGCACTGCCGAACCCAAAGGTACAAAAAAGTCAAGTCAACTATTTGACAACATTTCTCGTGATAAGATAAGCAATTTCCGTTATGAGAAAATCAAAAAAATAATATTAATAACGGGTGATTTTTATGTGATAAGATGAACAATTTATGGGACGAGAGAGAATAAAAATAAATGAAAAGGTGAGGGTTTTATCTTTTTTTCTTTTTTACAAAAAGTCTAATAGTCTGAAAAAATATTATATAATAGAGTAACTCTTCCTTATAAATAATATTTATTAAATTAATAATAAATTTACTATGAAAAACGTTCAAATAGAAGACTTTACACTTCCAATATCCTTCAAAAGATATGAAAAAACAAATCAAAACTGCACCTGTCATTAACTAATCAAAACAGTGAATTGATAGATAAAGAAAATGAAATAAGTTCTATTAAATTTATCAATTATTTAAAAGCGAATATATATGATTTCATTCCTGAATTTTATTTTTTTAATCTTGTGGTATCTTCAATTCTAATTTTTATTTTTCAGAGATTTTAACTTATAAAATTATACGTACTACACACTTCAATTCGCAAAATCATTTTATTGAATACTTTGAGTGTGTTCAGCAATATTAATTGTTTAGTGGCTATTAATGGTTTTACAATCCGTTAGCTATTATATATTAATTGTTAGTTGTTAGCTCTTTATATAACTGTTTAAAGTATAAATGTCTAGTAAAAATAGCTATTTGATTAGTTGTTAAATTTAAAAAGACAAAAAATAAAATTTAAATACGACGGTAGAAGTGTACTCATTATTAAAAAAAAAAGAAATTAACTTATATAATATGTTATTATTTTTCTGTAAAAAGAATGTCAATTTATAATATGTAAATTTAATTATACAAATTGAAATCATTATCCTTTTTAAAATGATAATATAATCTCATCACATATTCCTTTATTAGTTCATTATTAAACTATTTTATTTAAATTTTTATATAAAATATTATAATTTTTGAATTTAACTGCAAACTTGCAGTAGCGCAACTATCTATTGAAAAGAAAGACTTAAACTATTGTTAATATAAATTAATTAAGTATATAATTGTCGAAAAAAATGAAAACCATTAAATGTTGGATTAACGATTTAATATATTATTTTATCCGCTAACTGTTATTTTATATATTACCTTACGGAACGACATAATTTACAAAAGTAATATTTTGATATAGTCAAAAGTTTAAACTCTCCCTCAAATATTATTGCCGAACAAAGCCGTCAATTTATTAACCCTTTAAAAAATGGTGGTTTTTCCATAAATGAATTAATACATTTTAATATGTGAGTAAAACCGTTTTTACCCTTATTTAATTTTTCTGTTAGAGATATTTATTGCTTTGGACATGATAAAGTGAACTGTCAAGAGTAAGCAAAGATATTATATACTATGTGAAATTCCCAATTAATGGATTGCTGTAGTCTTACAAGATAAATAAAAGAGTGGGACTTGCACCAATTAATCTCTCATTTGAACATTCTTGTTTAATTTGCAGACACAATTTATTGTTAATCAACTTTCTGAACTTCAAAGGAAGGTAACATATTATATATACAAGTCCCCACTAATTTCTTTCTTCTATTTTTTGTGCTGCGAACAAAATTATCAACAGGAATTTCTTCTCTTGCAGGAAGAATTATTGCTGGAGACCAACACTGCTTTAAGGAAGAAGGTAAGGCATTTTCAAATGAGGTTCTAAACCCATGCATGGTATTTGATCTCTAGATATATATATATATATATATATATATATGGTAGATAGTGTGACTAGTCTGGGATGAAGTCTTTATTCAAAATATAAGACTTGGGAAATCCTCCTACTCTTAAGCTAGCTTTTGGGGAATGAGTTAAATTCTGTCCATTTTATAATATGGTATCAGGGCGTATCGTGCTTCAATATTGGGCCACCCACAGATATGTTTGCCAGCAAACTTCCTACTCTAGATATTCATACCTGCACGTGAGGGGTCCATTACAGAGTACTTATATGGTAAGATCTTGTTTTATGGACAGTTGGAGGAAACACATGCAGCACTTGAATCATCATGGGAAGGTAGAGATCAAAGTGTTCTACACAACTGCCAGCCTCCTCACTCAGAGAGTTTTGTTGATCCTTCGCAATGCAATAGTAATTTGCGGATTGGGTAATCAGGATTTTTACTTAATACAACTTTTTTCCCTTCAATTACACATATAATTACTTTTCTTGTTTCTTGTTAATTACAGTTACAGTGCAGTGGAAACAGATCAAGTTACTGTTACATCCACAGGACAGAATGTTAATGGATTTATTCCAGGATGGATGCTTTAATTATTTTGAAAAATTAAAGAAATTGTTCTGTAGAATAAGTGAACAGAATATGTAGAGAAGCGTATACGATTGCTCATAACTGGCTTCTTGGGCAATATTTATTACAGATGCCATTATTTAGTGATTGGTTAAACTTCCTGTAATAAACAAATTTTATTGTTCTACTCCTAAGTTTGTACTTGAATAATCGTTATTATAACTTGTAATTTGTAAATATGATTTGTATGCATATGGATTTTTCTGCATGAAATTTTCTATTTTCAACCATTCGATTAAAAATAATTTTCTATTGTCACAGCCATATCTAATTAAGGAAGGTGTGAATTTGAATTGAGTTATTGCATATTACATTGGGATAAGAAATAACAAAAGTGGTTAAATAAGCCAACAAGTTACTATTCAACTTTGGTTGATAGCTTTAGGACCATCGCTCGATGTGAACCGACCGTACATACATTATTGTGAATTATGTATATGCGTTTATTATCGACGGCTCACATTATTATGATGGCTCGATTTGGATAACTTATGTCATTTTCTGCGGTACTAATTTCGTGTCATGTGGGTTCATATGTCTTTTTACTTTTGATGGAAAATAAAACTATTAATTGTGTCGGTTGTTGCTCCTTCCGGTTCGGGCCATCGATTTAGGTGTTAACGCCTCGATCTAAGACATTCTGATGGAGCGCACCAGCCACTTGAGTATCAATGGGAGTACCTTGCCCCCTTTCTGCAAGATCACAGCGTTGCGGTCCGGAACCCATGAACGCAAGAGCCCTTTCGACCGAAGAGACAATATTTAACCATTATGCATAACGGGATGCATTCATGGAGGATCGAATTCTAATCAAACAAATAGATAATTAAGGCTTTAACTATCAAATCACCGCCTTGAATGATAGGTGGGTTCGTATGTCAAATTGTTTAGATAATAAATTGTTGCATGTTCTATGTGTATTTGTAATTGCCTAGGATATATACTTATATTTATATATTCTTAATAGGAAAAAAATTGTTATTCTTAATATAAAATTTGAACAATTTTTCTTCATTTTTTTCTTGAATTAGCATTTAAAAAATGAGTTAGACGTAGTCCATTTTATCAAGACATATCAAATGGCACGGTGATCTTCCTCCTCTTGAGGCTTTTGAGCTAATTGTTAGAGAGTGAATACACCAGATCCTGTTTCTTTTTTTCTTAGAAAGAGGAAAGCTTAGTTAATCAAATACAACATTAGCTACAATGCACTAGCTAATAGTTACCTATATTTGTTTCATGTTTTTAATGTGGATTGCTTAATTAATCCTGCAATTAGTCTTAAGTACTGTTTAGATGATTACTAAACTTTCTTTCAAAAGGTTCGAATCAAAATGCAAAAATATTTGGACTTGACTTGATTTGATTTGAAAGGATTTGCTTTAACTTGTCGGTAGGTCAAAATTATTATTATAGAAAGCAAAAATGGGAGCATCAGAAGAAAGGAGAGGGTAATGATACATTCTATTGAAGTGACTGAAGCACATTATAGTAACAATAATAATTACTATTGTTTTTATATTACCAAAATAATAATATAATAATAATAATTATTTAGAATAAATATATTTATAAATGTAAATAAATAAAAAATTGACTTATTACATGAAGCTAATAACTACAAGGACAGTGATAGTAAAGAAAGTGACTTTCCTTTTTGTAAGTTAACGAACTGTAATAACTTTTTTAATTTATCAATAACCTAATTTTGAACGATATAAAAATAGTATTAAACGTGTCTTGCATCGGACGAAATCTAAAATCAAAAAAACATATTCTTTTTGTCTTAATTATAAATATTAAAGTCGATTAAATTAGAATTAAATATGTTCACTGGCTCGGTCAAGTAAAATGTTTCTTTTTAAATAATTAGAATGGCATGTGAATTACCAAGTCGCATTAAGTGCTACCACTTGCCTATTTGCCTTTGGAAAATGCCCCAACGAACCAAAAATTGCCCATTTGAAGACCCACATTTCAGTTTCAGGTATATGTCACAACTGAATGTGACCTTCCAACAACAAACCTCTCTTCGTGAATGATACTCTTACAATATGTCAATTATGCCCATTACATGTTTAGTCTTTCACCAATCAATTGTTGCATTTAGCTTTCTTTTTCCTTTTCTCTCTCCTCCTGTTAACGGCAATTGTTTTGCATCAAAAGTCCCCATGACCATTTTGATGGATTGCTTTCCATAAAGAGGAAAAAGGAAAAAGCATAACTTATTTAAGACAAATGGAGTTTTAAGACTTGGATTCCTTTTATAACTGAATATAGACTAAATCAATGAAAAAAATCTGTTTTATTATTTTTCTAAATGAATGTTTAAAAATATTATTTTTTAATACTTTAGTCACAATTAAATCTATAGATCGAATGTAAATAAATCTCTCTTTTTATTATATACTGGTACTGTGTTGATTGAGATTCAACTCAAAATTTTTTTACCCTAATATATATATTTTTTTACGAGAAAGGAGATAGGGTTTACAAAACTACAAGCAAAATGTTAGATACACCCTCTAGTAGGGTGAAGGGAAAAGGGATTAGAGGTGGGCTCTCCAAGCTACGATTTAAATGAAATGGACAAACCATAAAATAAACCAGTCAAACGGGACAAGATGGTGGGATCTCTTTTAAAATAGTGGAAAAGATCAAATTTTGAAGCTTGGAAATGTAAAGTAATTTTATTTATTTCTTTTTGTGGATGCTTAACCTGCAAAACCATTAAAAACAAGTTTTAAAAATTAATTAAATGGGTTTGAAACAAGTATAAATATTAAATTTACTATCCATTGTGGGTTCGTGTCGGATTTAGATTTAAAATTATAGCTATCCGCTACCCATAAAAATCATTAATTATTTATATTTTAAGTGAAAATTTAAATGCATATTGAAATAAATTGTATTTAATGTTGAATGTTGTAATAAAGTATTTGATTAAAGAAATTAGACCATTTAATGAGAAATACTTAGAGAATTAAACAAGTAAAAAAATTATGGTCTAAGCATTGATTGATTGGCAATGAGAAAGAAGAGAAAGTGGGAAGAGTAAAAAGATATTGGTTGTGGTTGGAAAGGTGCTCCCTCCACAAAAGGGAAAATATAAAAACCTATAAGCCTTAGCAAGCAATATCATGAGGCCAATTCTCCTTTTTCTAAACAATCGCTGTTGGGCATCAATGAAAAGCAAAAGCCTATTCACTCACTCACTCACTCTTCAACCAAATTGCCATAAATGGCCAAAGATGTTATTTTTTTACTTTTCTTCTTCTTCTCATCTTTGTTTACTAGTTGCAACTTGTAAGAGATAAACTGTGTAGTTGGTACTGTCACTTATAGTACTTATTACAAAATTCTACATCTTGGGTAAATTTATTTCTATTATTATTTTAAATTTGATATTTGGTAAAACTAATAAAAAGCAGTATTAAAAATATAAATTGTCTAAGTAATAACGTTGATATCTTCGGACGGTTTTAATTTTCCTTTACACATTTTATGCTTGATGTGTTTCTCTATGTATATATAGATTCGATCTGAATAGAATAAAAGTGAGAGACGCATTTTGTTGTTTGCCATGTTTAATTTGTTGCTTACCATCGATGATTAAGATATTCGATTCTCTTGTAAGTTTTTCACATTTGATGAGAGTATAAAAGTTCAAAAAAGGACTTTCATTTTAATTCGTACGAGATTTCAAAAATAGCTTGATTAAGAATTCTAAAGAGGAAACAATTTGATTAACCTAATGGATTTGTCCAAAGCGAATCCGGATTAATCAGGCCAGTTGATTTGAAATCCAAAAATATAGGACTAGGATCATTCCTTTGAAAATTTTGAGATATGAGAATTATATATCCTAAATGCATACCTT
Organism: Jatropha multifida; assembly: GCA_948099535.1. Lineage (NCBI taxonomy): Eukaryota > Viridiplantae > Streptophyta > Magnoliopsida > Malpighiales > Euphorbiaceae > Jatropha > Jatropha multifida. Next base: position 1,598 of record CANUEX010161016.1, on the reverse strand, counting down.
ACTCCTACCACGACTAAAGATTCTCTATGTATGGTTTTATTTGTCTTGATGTTACAAATCGAATGGAATATGTATAGCTTCAAATGGTAAGGAAATAACTAAGTACATTTATCACGTAATTCACACACAATCAGTTTTCGTTTTCTTAGCAAAAAAAGAGTAGTGAGATAATATTATGGTAAACTTTTACACATCATATCAAATTATTTTTTATCTTACGGGTTTTTTTTTTTTTTTTTTTTTTTAATTTTATTCATCAGTGAGATTGTGGGCTTGGGAAAAGGTATTGGGGCAGTAATAAATTGGATTAAATAGGTCATTTTATTAATTTTGTCACGTTGTCAGCCAGACACATATGCATCTGTATATATATATATATATATACGCGATCTAAATATATATATATTAAAATTATCGTTTATTTATATTTGAACAATAAATATCATGTTTATAATAATATATAACATGATCTTTAATATATTTAGTGTATGAGTAAATTTATAGTGAGAGAATCTGCAAGGGGTGAGATGAGATGACAAGAATCTCTTTTTTCTTAACTAAAAATCTCGAGTTCAAACTTTGCAAGGGGTGACGTGCATTGCACGTTGACAATACTGGTAATATTTTTATTTTTTATACTCTTTTAATTTTTTATTTATATAATATTGAAGCATAAGTTTTTATATAGATTGAAATAAATGCAATTGGTTAATATGTATTAGACTTTGCGGTATAAACTACTTGCAATTTTATTTTTTATGCACTTAATTCTATTTTTATATATTAAAGTGGTTCAAAATAAAGTTCAATGCAATCCTTATACTTAATTTTTCAGTCTCTAATTTATAAAAATAGATTCTTAAATCCCTGATAGATACTCAAAAAGAAAATCAAGTTAATACTCAATCTTCAACCTTTAACCTCAGTCTTTTTAGCTTCCTTTGAATTTTATAAATAATATTTTCTTTCAAATCAAACATATTTAGGATATAAAAGAGAAAATATTAAAAAAATTAAAAATGTTTAATTAGGAGGTTATCTATTTATTGCAATGGAGGTATAACTCTCCTACTAAATTAAAGTGATCATAGTTATAAATTAATTCAATAACGAAAAAGAAAATAAAATATAAAGTTTTTTTATTAAGAATAAAATTCTTTTAAGGACTGGACATATAATAAGAAAAAAATTATATTAAAAGAATTACCAATTTAAATTTCAAAAATAAACTCTGAAAATGCTATCATCTAATAAAATTTGATTTTGATGGACAAAAAAAAAATCAAGTCAATAAATGAAAATTAGAAAGCAAGTCATGTTAGGATCCAATATCGGTCATTTAATGAGTTTCTTTAAATACTTTGTTTCTCTATTGTCCTAAGTTGCAAATTTAAAATAAATGAATAAATTAATTAAGTAATAAAAAAAGGATTACATAAAAAAATATTATATCCTCTCTAAATGTCACGACCCGTTTCCATGGGCCGGACCGGCACTAGGACCTGGGTAAGCTTAAGGCCCCCGAGGCCCGTAGTAAGCCTAATCTCTGATTTCAACACCATAATTACATGAAAATATTCTACAAGTTGGCCCATTAT